>JAODUK010074001.1:0-67301 GCA_027564635.1 Typhlichthys eigenmanni | reverse complement strand
AAGAGAGAGAGAGAGAGATAGAGAGAGAGAGAGATAGGAAAGAGAGAGGTGGAGAGAGAGGTGGAGAGAGAGAGATGAGAGAGAGAGAGGGGTGGGGAGGGACGGAGACAGAGAGAGATAGAGAGGGAGAGAAAGATAAATAGGGAGATAGAGAGAGAGAGCTGTGAGGGCTTGTTCCAGCTGTTTGTTGAAAAACAGCTTTCACAGGGACCAATCGGAGTGCTGCCAGCGGTCGACAGAGCCGCGAGGAGGCGGGTCCCGGCCTGTCAATCACGTTGATGCATTAATCTGTTGACAAGTCCAGCTGCTCCCCCTTGCTCAAGCCTTTCCAGAGAGCCCTGAGCAAATTGGCTGTCCTCTCCAGCCAGAGGTGGCTGGCTCAGATCTATGGGCTGAGCTGTTACCTGAGGCGAGGCAGGCCAACACGCTGTCTCCCTCCAGAACAACTACCCTAAATTATACCCCTACTAAGCTCAAATCACTGGAGGCCATATGTGTACAAATGTGCAAGCTAGCTCGATAGTGTACGCGCTCGCCTACTTGCAAATGCACAACAACACACACACACACACACACACACACACACACACACACACACAAAACAGAGGGAGAAGAAGAGGAAAATGCAACAAGGGGTCCTTTCTCGACCACTTATTCTCAAACAGAGTGTCCAAGATTAGCACCATGAGCGGCCTTGGACGTCCGCAGCGAGACAAAGCTGTGTGCTGTAATTACACTGTGATGGCTGCTGGCAGGGAATGCAGCCTACCCATAGGTTCTCAGGGGTGTAGAGGACTATATAAGCATGCACGCTATACTCCTACTCACAATCACAACTTGTTTTGACAGCAGAACATGTGAAATGTGTGGGTGAAAATGTATATGAAAGTTCTCCATGTTATTCATTATTCTTATGTCGCAAGTGGCACACCATCATGTCTCAGCGTGTGAGACAGGATGATTTTAATACACTTCGAGAGATAATAAAAAAACGAATGCACCTAGTTTTATGAATAAATAGTGTTCAGTCGTTTTTAGTTGTTTTGTTGCATGTTGTATTATTAGTATTACTATTGGTATCAATATTTAGGGAGAACCATAACCTTGGCAGCATGGATGTCATTATCAGTGCAATGTGTGCCTGTGCAATGATCTGCAAGATATGAGGTTAGAAAATAAATAAAACAAGATGGTCAATATTTAAAGGTGAAGAGAAGACATGTTTTTGTGGCCCCCATCTGGTCATGAAATGCAACTGCACTGCATTTTTTTGTGCATTTACAGAAATAGTGTTGAGACAGAAAACAACACTTTCATGTGCTACTATAGTTCCCATCAAAGTTGTAGTAGTGGTAGTACAAAATATGTCCTTAATCCAGTGGTTCCCTCCTGGTCCTGTAGAGCCGGTGCCTTGCATGTTTTAGATATCTCCCTGCTCCAACACACCTGATTCAAATGAATAGGTTGTTTTCAGACTTAATCTTGTAAAATGCTGTACCTGAAGGAAAATGTCCTCTTCATTAGAATTGTACACTGTAGCACAGTAAAACTTTTTTATTCTATTAACTTATAACGTATAAACGTTCTAGTTTTAAATTTAACCACTTTAAAATGTCGATTATTGGATCCGGAGAATCGGAGCAGCAGGAGCGCTATTGCAATCACTTTACCGCACCGTTTTGACGAAAAGAGAGCTGAGCCGGAAGGCAAAGTTCTCGATCAACCGGGCAATTTTCGTTCCTAAACTCACCTATGGTCATGACCGAAAGAACAAGATTACGGGTACAAAGCAGACAAAAAAAATTTTATTAGAAGGGTGGCTGGCATCTCCCTTAGAGATATGATGAGAAGCTCAGCTATCCGTGAGGAACTTGGAGTAGAGCCGCTGCTCCTTTGCGTCGAAAGGAGCCATTTGAGGTGGTACGGGCATCTGGTATGGATGCCCCCTGGGCGCCTCCTTTGGAAGGTGTTCCAGGCACATCCAGCTGGAAGGAGGCCTGGGGAAGACCCTGGACTAGGTAGAATGATAATATCTGCACACTGGCCTGGGAACGTCTCGAGATCCCCCAGTCAGAGCTGAATAATGTGGCTCGGGAAAGGGAAGTTTGGGGTCCCCTGCTGGAGAGGTTGCCCGACTCCGGATAAGCGGGAGAAGATGGATGGATGGATGGATAATTGCATAATAAGACTAATTGCAAGTAAGCTGATGTCTGTATCTCACTTTCAATGGTTTGGCCAATGAACTCACTAAACTGCAAAATGATTAGTCAAATATGCCCCTTAGAAGACTGTTGAGGATGTGGGTCAGTAGCACTACTTCTGCTAGTGACACTGAGCAACGTGAAAAGGCAACGGAATAAAACCTACCAGGCTGATTGCTTCCCGTAAGCCATTATTGTTCTCAGGCCACATCAAACACAATCAGAAACCAGTCTCTCTTTACTCCTTGGTCATCTGAACACAAACAGTGCTGAGAATAAACTTCTTCTCTGTTTATCATTTTATGTTTCCATCTCTGAAAAAGATACCTGGTAAACTATGAAATGTGGATTAATGGTGACTGGTACGATACAGACTATTGCATATCACAGTCGAGGTTTAATGTATTGTTGGTTGAGGTGTGTGTGTGTGTGTGTGTGTGTGTGTGTGCGTGTGCGTGTGCGTGTGCGTGTGTGTGTGTGTGTGTGTGTGTGTGTGTGGATATTATTCTCTCTTTTCTCACAGTGCATTATTTGCTATAAAAACATTGTTGGGGCATATTTAGTGAAAGGTCAGACAGCTCACCCTGAATTAGTCACTCCTAACACTGACAAATGGGGGCTGTTTAGCAAGTATAAGTCTGATACTAGACGTGATAATAGCAATGGACTAATGATGATTAAGTAATAGAACACTGTAACACACTGTAGATCTCTAAAAGGCAGTAGTTAGATCTGGGGATCAGTAGAACTACCTCACTAAACACAAGGAGGTTATTACGTGGAATATTGTGAAGCCAAAGACAAATTTCCAGAAATGGATAATAAAGTTCTACCTTATCTTATCTTATCTTATCTTATCTTATCTTATCTTATCTTATCTTATCGTATCTTATTTTATCTTAGATATAGCAGTACCTGTTTCAGTTGGAACAAGATGTTGTCAGTGTGCTTCTGACAGAGAAGAGAAGAGAGAAGATATAAATAGAATGAAAGAGAGATAGACTGTTTATTTTTTATTTATGTAATTTTTTTATTTACAATGCATCCATTATTTTTATCTTTTATCGTTGTTGTTAATTATTTTATTATTGTTGCTGTGTCCTTTAAAACATACACTGTTATTGTTCTTATTGTCAATACCAGCGTTATTATTGTGGGACTATGTGTCCTATTGTTTGTAATGTTGTTGTTCTTATTGAGTGTTACCTGCCCTCTAGCTTTGGCAATGCTGTTGTAATAACTGCTAATAAAGCTAACTTGAATTTAACTTGAAAAGAGAGAGCGAGGTGGAGACAGACACCAAGGGAGAGACAGCGAGACAGAGATTGGGAGCATGTAAGGTCTGGTGTCTTTGATGTTGGCCGTGGAGTGCCCACATGTCCAGCGCCTCGCTGCCAGGAAATTTCGACTCCGTCCCCCTGGAGCCCCACTGACTGCTGGGAGAAACAGTCTCTTTTTGATGTTCTAAAGAGAGATCTCCAATGTAATTTATCCTTTCATCTCTTTTGTCTGTGATTCATCCAGACTTGGCAATGTTATGAACGCTAGTTAAAATTAATATCACGTTGCTAAGAGTAACCAGTGTGTGTGAGAGACAGAGAGATAAAGCCTCAAAAAAGACTGAAGGATAAAGTATAAATTCAAGGTATACACACAATATAAATCTGTATACATTAAACCATCCTTTTAATATCACAATTATCACAATTAATGCATTGACCAATGAATACATTGACCAGTTGCATACTTTTCATTCTTAATTATTGTTTATTAAAAAGGCATATTAATCCACATTTTAAACCTAAAGTTTGGTTTAATTATGACAGATACATACTGTTGCTGTATGAATAATGTCAATACTGTATGTGTGAAGCCTTAAATAACATTTGGCCAATGGCCACACTGACCTCAAGATACCAATTTAATATCTTTCCCTTATAGCCTTTCTACAGGTCAATATCTGATCGGTCCCTGTTTAGGCTATTAGAGCTGCTGTACTTCTCTGCCAATGTAGAAACTTCCCCAGTTCTGTCTAATTTCTATTGTGAAGCGAGCTTGGAATAGGTCTGCTTTGGAGAACATACAGTTTCTGTTTTTATACACACCCCCAAAAAAGAAACTGGCTAGCGATTGCCAGCGAGGACAGGCATAAACAGCTGTTTTGCGTTGCCCTCAGCTTGCTCTGTGTTTTATTAATCAGCCCTCGGTTCACCCTGGTGATTTATAGCTTGACAGAGTCACAGTCTGAAAGGGACCCAACAGTGGAGAGACGGACGGAGCAGGCTTGGGTGTTAGCCTTTGCACGGAGTTGGATTAATGTTCAACAGGCTGTTGTTTGGCTCAGGGCAGATTGCTTTTCAAATGCCACCACAGCACTCCTCTGCACCAATCTTTATCGTGTCTATAGCTGTATTCACAGAAAGGGAGGGGTCAGGCTAATAATTGGTTGTTTATTTCTAACAAAGTAGGAATCATCTGATTATTATTTTTAAATATCTCATACAATGCCACAATGCCGTCGGGTCAGCTCAAATGACTGACAGCCTACCATTGACCCTAGCGTGCAATAGGCTTGTCATTTTATACTCTCCAGAAGATAGATTAGGTTTAAAGGCCTCTTTGTAACTCCACAAGTCATAAAGCAGAATATAGCAGCCTAATAACTGATGGACAAGCTTTATCGTTACTTTGAGATGCCACAGCTGCTTTCAAGTTTGGAGGCCGAAATAAAGACGCTGGTAAGCTGCTCTTAAGTCACAACAAACAATGCAATTAACAGCTTTTAGAGGTCAGTGGAGAGTGCTTGTGAATGATGACTGGGTCCACTATATTTGACAAAGTGCAGGTATGCCCCTCATTCGTGTAGGGAAAACAGGACTAGCCCATCGTCATTGAGTTGTATTGTTCCTAATTGCATACGATTGGACTACACAGCGCATGGATTTGTTTTGAGTTAGCTTCAACCTGAAACATATGGATTCTAATTTTTGGCAGGCTTACATTTTGAGTGCCTGACCTCTTCCTCTGGTTCTTTTGTTTGAGTGGCTGGGGGTGGGGATTCGGGGGGACTGCTTATCACTCTGACACAGGATGCCAACAGGGGCTTGGGGGGTAGTGACAGTGACACTCACTTGTTTTCATGTTGTGGCACATACGCAACCAAAACAACATGTGCGCTGGCATCCCCACAGATTATTATTATAATTTTTATTAACATCTACATCAGTTATACGGTATAGCATTACGTTTTTGGATAGACTTGCCGATCTACAGTAACATATTCATTGTAGTGGATTTACAATGCCTGATCAGGCCTCCATCGCCTTCCATTGCATCGACAGGGAGACACAACAAAGAAATGATGGATACAGTTTACAGTAATCGGAAAAGAAGTGTATGCGTATGGGTTTGGTGCTCATCTGTCGGGGATGTGGTTCTCGGGTCAGGCTTGGGTAACGGGGGGTGGTGACGGGGAGATAGGGGGAAGTTTCTCTGTCACAGGTGCAGTTCTTTCGAGTGTCTGTGGTTTACACACAAGTCACACAGCTGTGTGTGTTTATGCTTGCCTTGCAACAAAGACGAGACGGCTGCCAGGGCTGCAGTGATAAGCCTGAAAGCCATTAGGCATGATAGTGACCGAACATGATTTACACAAGATGTATGAGAAATGAACAGCTCACTCAAGTAGGTGTACAAATAGTTTTAAAGGCCCGAAGTTCATAGAATTGGGACCATGGCAACACAGAATAGCTATGTCCATATAACAATGTTATTTGGACTTTTCTTTTTCTTACTTGTTTTCAAGGGGGGTCCCTTAAAAACAGAAATACAGAAGAAAAAAAAAAAAAAGTTTTCTAAAACAGTAACTCACATTCAACCACTTTCACATATCACTCATCACCTACATAATGACGCAGACAATACCTAGAAATACTGTTCCTAGGACTTGGCCATGTTGGCCAAGTCCTAGCATCAGAAACATGCCAATTGTAACTCATAATATATACTAGCAAAAGAATTAAAAATAGTAAGTTATGCTTGTAAATGCACAGAGCCACTCAGAGCAGAGCAGTCCAGGAACAGGGGTCTTGTGCCCTGTCGTGTGCAAAACACCACAGCTCATAAATCACCGCTGAGCATGTTTGCATTGCGACGGACCCAAACAGAAGGGAGAACAGGGGTTAGGGCCGGTCGAACGTCGCCACCCGGCATGACCTTTTGACCTCTGGTCCCTATGTCTCCCCAAGCCTCAGCCCCAGAGGTCAGAGGTGGGACCACATCGCTTTCAGCTGAGGGGGGCTTAATGGCCTGCCTCTGTCACCGCCTGCCATGGTCTGACAGGTCTATAAGGCCATGTCACCCTGGACAGACCGTGTGTGTGTGTGTGTGTGTGTGTGTGTGTGTGTGCGTGTATGTGTGAATGTGAAGAGGTCCTGTGATACGAACAATGGTTCCTCTTCATCTAGTCATGTGGTGTGTGTGTGTATGTACATGTGTTGTGCTCACTGCTGCGCAGCCTAGTCACATGAATACACTATACAGTGCTAATGAAGAAGCGCTGTTCACAGGGAGCACCAGTGGTTAGACCTGAGCTTCTTAGGCATCGATGGCTGCTGAGAAGAGGGATGGAGCCCTCAAGCCTAGCGTGGTCGTGGGGACCTGCTTGTCAACGTGGACAAAGGTACTGTATGTAATCACTGAATGCATGCACGCAATCTATTACTGTGCAGTTATACAGTAGTGCACAGCAATGGAGATTGTGATTTGAATCATTGTTTCTTGCTTGTTTTGTAGCTTTAATGAAAACATGAGCATTATTTTTAGTTCATATGTGTTTATTTAAATTTGCTTATGTTATAACCATGACCAGTGCGTGCTAGATTTATGCAACACAAGCACATTGGTGTTGGGGTCAAGCTAAGAAGCGTACGATGATGCAGCGTGTTACGTCCTGAAACATGATAACCAGCATATTGCATACAGGGTGCCAAACCTACTGTTAAGGATGTAATGCTGGACAGACAGGGGTTTTGGTGTGCATGATTAGTTGTGCATGTGCGCACACACACCCACACCCACACACATGCATGCACACGCACACGCACACACACACACACACACACACACACACACACACAGACGTATGCACAGTTGACGGTCCTTTGTGCTAGCCAATAATACGATTTGGGCTATTGAGGCCTTTTTTAAACCCCTAATCTCTTGTGCTAGTGGGGGGCTTCTGTTGACCATAGTCCAACACCCAGGTGATACAATAAAGCAGCAGTTGTGATTTGGGACGTGTGTGTGTGTGTGCGTGCATGCATGTATGTCTGGCACTAACATTTTTCGTTGGACACTAGCCAGCTGACTGCATTTGGAGGTGCCTGTTGAGTTTTTGTGCCAGATAACTAAATAGTGTGTAATTGTTGTTCATGTCAGACACGTTCAAGTACAATGTATGGTTATTGCACGACGATGAGAATGGAGGCTCATCTCAAGTCATTCTAGAAAACAAAGCATCTTGCAGTGTTTTGTCTCCGGTTGTCCTTGCGGTGTCTAATTAGAGAGCTACATTAAAGCAGCCAGCATGACTCAGGAGAAGGCATCACTCCGGCCTCTTTTGATGGAGAGGACTCGCTGATTTAATTATAGTCTTCGTTCATTCATGCTTCACCCATGGTCAGATGACGGGGATTAGCTGCTACTTATGGTCACGGCAGGGACATTGAAGATCGCACACATGCGTGCGCGCACATGCACACACACACACACAAACCAACAACCAAAACGTTCTTTCATTAAAACAGTTATGTCGCCTGATGCCACAACTCATGTTGAGAGGCAATACAAGTTACTTTTACTTTTGGTTCATTTACAATTGACTCATTGTTTACTCATTATATCAACATATATTTAAATGAATTAACCCAAATAAAGTAGCGTGTAATCATGTACAATGTGGTATGAAGTACAAAAATTAGGCATAATGTTTTTAAAACTCCAAAACAAACGTTTTGGACATCATAATTGTTGGCCTAAAAGTGCTGTTTTCAACATTTTATTTTATTTTATTCGTTATAATGTAGCCATTGACTTGTGTACAGTACACATTATTGTTTATATATTCTTGTTATTAAAATATATTCAGTTGTGTTCCACTGATTTAGTAAAATGTATTAACTCCTGCAGGGCTGCTTCTGTGGATGCTAGTGTGTGTCTATTGTAACTGACTGAGCAAAGCACTTTATCCTACAGTTGTTCCACCATAGACTGGTCAATGCAAGAGACACATTTGGCTTCTGCTAATCAAACCCATACAGAAGTCTCCTGGCTTGCAGGAGGACAAGCAGTGGAAACAGTAGACGTGCCCGAGGCCGTCAGTGATACATTACTAGCTAACCTTGAGGGACTTCTCAGCTGACAGCAGGATCAGAAAACTGCAATCAGTGCCACATGCTGTTTGAAGACCCCTGCTCTATTAAATCCATGTGCTTGGTGCAGTGCCATGCAGCCACTAGTGCCAGGAAGGAGAGGTGGCCGGGGGTGTTTGCCAGCCTGGCTGAGAGGTGGCACATGGATGGAAACTGTGACAGAGAAATCTGGAGGATTATGGTCTGGCAAACACTGGCTATGGAGATGTAGAAATGCACCTTTACATCCCCAGCTGTTTCATAATGCCATTTACAAGAGAGCAGGTGTGAGGCTATTACAATCTCCCTTCACGTGTTCAATCACAAACATGGACAGCACTGCTGCCGGTCTGTGTGAGAAATAAAAACCAGTCAGCCTATTAGGTCAGTAGCAGGAGAGGCCGTGAGGAGATCAGGAGAAGCATGGAGGAGAAGAGGAGCAATCTGTGAGGATTAAAGGTTACTCCTCCAAAAGGTGAATCACCCAGCATTCAGTGTAAACCTCACACACATCATATCTGTTACGCAGCTCACACTGAAGGCCAACAATCTGTCTATTGCACCAGCATGCATGTGCATGAGCGTGCTAGCTCATTGTCATACATAAACAGCACACAAGACACACGCACGCTCGCACACACACACACACACACACACACACGCACGCACGCAGAAAGAGGCAAACAAACAGAGAAATCAGACGCAGAGCAGGAGGGGCTCCCTCTCACGCAAATAGGCGTATGTGTGAGCGAGCACAGTTGGTGCACTGCCAAAAAGAGATGTGAGTTTGAAGAGGGGAGGGAGAGAGGGAGGGGGAGAGGGGGAGAGAAGGGGACACAGGTGTCTGGGACAGAAGTAAAGGAAAGAAAACTCAGCAAAATGGGAGAGGAGAGGAGAGGAGAGGAGAGGGGAGGAGAGGAGAGGGGTTGAGAGGGGAGGGGTTGAGAGGGGAGGGGAGGGGAGGGGAGGAGAGGGGAGGGGAGGTCTGTTATTCCACTATGAAGCCAGCCCAGCAAGAGCCAGGACACATTGTAATGACTCCAGAATGGAGCGCGCCCTAAACAGAGGCGAGTCACGCGAGCAGCCGTGCCACGAGGAGAGACCATCTGACAGAAGGAAGCCAAGCGTCCACTGCAGGCCTCCGGGCCGCGTCATATGGGCAGACGTGCTGCCTTGACGCTCCCTGTCTTCTCCACATGCTTACAGTAAAGTGCACATAGAAATGTAAGGGGTGAAGAGAAGTGTTTGTGTGTGTGTGTGTGTGTGTGTAGGGGGGGGGGGTCTTTGACCGATTGCATTTGCTCAGCAGAATTTAATATGAGTGGGTTGGAGGTGCGTTTCTTCTGGGGCCAATCCCCTGGAGACACATCCATCTGTGGGATATGGCGGGGAGGACAATGGCTGCCTCCCCCCCTCAATCCCCCAAAGTACACACACACACACACACACACGCACACACGCACACACGCACAAACACACACACACACACTGCCTTTAGACAGACACCGCCTTGTCTGGCAACAACTAGAGACTCGGTCAGATCTCAAAGGAAGGCAAAAGAAGGGAGGGGGAGAGGAATAGAGAGAGGGCTGAAACAGAATGGGGGAGGGGGGAGGGGGCTGGGGTGAAAACAGAGATACAGGGCTCGTTTAAAGGGATCCATTAACAAGCGCAGGACAAGTTGTGAACAATGGCGTTAAAAACAAAAGTGGCGAATAAGGTGGTGTTTGGGGGGGGTGTTTTGGTACAGCACGCACACATTATGAGAACAGGAGAGAGGGAGAGAGAAAGAGGGGGGGAGAGGGAGAGAGAGAGGGAGAGAGAGATAGAGGGAGAGAGGGAGGGAGGGTGGGAGGGGGCAGTAGTAAGAGGTAATTCTCCATGACAGCCCTCAGGCGCAGCATGAAGCCATGTTTATGTGCAGTGACATGGCAGGACTGCGGGGAAGGACTTCTGGGCAGCTTGTGGCCACTAAATGACTTTAGCACTGCAGGACACACATGTGCCAGCAGACTGCCCTATAACATGGCCTTTCTCACGCTGGAAACAAAATGAATTGTTTTGCTTAAGCTTGGGGTGTGTTTCAGTCTAATTACTGACCTCTAACCAAAGCAGCACTAAACGTTACTAGCCGTGCATTTGTTCCACCTGCGCTCTGGAACAGCTGATGGTAATTAGCACAACTCCTGAGCTAAGCAAGTGAATCGAATGAGTGGAATCAGCTGGTTCAGTGCATTGTTGGAACAAATACATACTGAGTACTTTTACTTTCTGAACCTGACTAAATGTGCAGAAACCTACACTGCTACCCTGTGGGCAGGTTGATGTTTGTCCAACCAATTCTCTTAAGCATATCAAACCCAACTGCAACCTATTATTCGACCGCAGCACATTGTTTTGTGGAATTATGTAATTGTGTTTTGGTTAGTTGATATAAAACTCACTCTAATCACCTAGTGTGAATCCACAGAGGATTGGTATCCTGGAACAGCCTCTAGCTCAGCTTAATTAATTTCCTGTTCCTGGCGAAAGCAATGAAGGATAATGGCCCATACACTACACGTACTGCTCCTGATGATGTGGTCACACGATTTCCCTAGCACACCAATCAGATATGTACAGTTAAAGGGATACATAAAGAGGAGAGTGTGCTGAGGGACGCATCGTTCCTGCCGAGTGTTGTGTAAAACATGTCATCAACTCCACAATATGTGACTGAAACAAAAAGCACTTTCCTCATCGTTTTAGGTGACAGCAAGAGTTGGGTGGAACAGTGGTGTAGAAAGACAGTCCGATATATAAGACACAGGGCCCCCCTAGGGGGCAGCAGAGGGCTGTGTGGTTCTTGACAGCAATTTAAGAGATCACATTTATGTCTGAAGATTTTAACAACATCGTTGCGAGGGAAATGGCCAGGCTTGCATGATCAATCAAAACTACATCATATTACATTCATAGTAGCTATTCAGCATTTGAAACACTATTTTCTACACAAAATGGGTTTAAACATGAAAAAGACTCATCCTAGCTACACTATACATATCTTAAAATCCATCCAAAAATATTCCTATTCCTGAAACACAGATGTGCCCCCTCTCACCGCCTCTACAGTATATTCACAAATCACAAACAGATCCTAAATGTATTCCACAGGGACCTGGTGCATGCCTGGGACACATTTACACTGGTCAGACTGCAGATACCCATGACCAACCTCATTTCACACGCCCAAATACCTAGTGGAATACTTATCAGGCCTGTACAGGCCAGGTGGGACACACACACACACACACACATGCACGTTGTAAGAGTGTCCTGGTGGAGAGGTCACTGAGTGCATGGAGTGTGACTGGATACCGAGTGTTGAGCCAGTGTCCATGTTTGGCCTGGTCCCATTGTGCAGGTGCCACACAAGATCCCCCCCCAAGCCCCCCTCGTCCCGTTCATACACCCCCACCCCCAGATCCAGCCAGCCAGCGAGAGAGAGCCTCCACAACAGGTGCGGTAGGTTAGGCCGCAGGCCCCCACACGCCAGGAAACAGATTGTTATTGTGGGCCTTCCTTCCATCATCTCCTCTTTTCCCTTATTTTTCCACCTCTCCTGCTCCCAACTGCCTCGGGGGTGGAGAGGAGTGGGGGGATGGGGGGGGATGGGGGGGGATACAGAGAGGTTGGACCTGAATTTGTAACCTGAGCCTCTGCTTCGGAGAACACCTCTTTTCTCTGTTTTGCCAGGAGGTTGAACAGAGGAGAGAAAAACTGAAGGATGTGTGTTGCACACAGCGAGTGTTGAGGTGACTTGGGTCCGTGTGTGTGTGTGTATTTTGGGAGCCATGTAAATGTGTAACAGGACCGTGTAATGATAGATTTAGCTACGGCTGGCACTGGTACAACTCATAGTGCAATTAGACACACTGCATCCACTTTCGGACAGATATGTAGGGATCCATGACGCATCACAGCGATGGCAAATAAGGGCCGCGCGCGTGTGCACACGTTCATGTTCATGTGTGCGCGCGTGCGTGCGTGCGTGCGCTTTTTGTTTACAGTTGCAGCAGCAGTAATCGTCTCTAAAAAGCCCCTACAGCTGACATTCAGCACATGCGCCTCGTGCGGTCTAATGCACAGCCGTGCAAATGGAGAACTGGCAGGGCTACTGCATCTCATTATGGGAGACCCAGATGTGCACATCGTCTGCCAGTAAAGGTCTCCTGCTCTGTCTTGACAAGTGTTGAGACAGGCAGATGTGAAGCCTTGGGGGCGAGGCTTTCTGCTACACACTACTACTCACTAACTCTTCCTCTGTCCCATGTTTGCTCACTACTGCCCTCTCGGTCTCCTTTGGTGTTAGCCTTCTCTTTTTTTTTTCTCTCCCCAGCTCCTGTCATTTTTTCCACACCTCTCTCACATCTTCCCGAGTCACCCAGCTGATCGGAAATGTGTCAGCTTAGCTACATTAACAGGGCATATGGGAGCTGGCTCCAGAGAGTCTGCACGTACCCACATAGGCACTGTACTGTCTGCAAGTCTCTCTCTCTCTCTCTCACACTTACACACACACACACACACACAATCTGCAGTCCGTACAGTTAGGTTGTGTAAAATGTCACAAGTAAAGAAGTGACTGAAACCACTTGCACTTCCAGTACTTTTTAGCAATGGTTTTCCAGTATAATTTATTTTGAAATCAGTAACACAACATTGTTTTAGTGCAAGGTACTGCATTGTTTATTCATCATTTTGAATTAGTAATATCCTCTCAAGGTTTTACAACTGACATATCTCATGAGCCAGATAATTTAACACTGCAGTATTCACTAAGTTATACCCTCAAATAAAAATTGACATAAACAATCATAAGAGGAAAAAAAACAATGATGGTGCCTTTTATTCTGGTGGAATTCTATGTAAATGAATGACAAAAACACAAAGCATATGTACAACAGAGCTCATTGCCGGTTTAAGTTACACTTTTATCCTCTGCATGTGACTCATTCAAACTCCTCAGTGATCATCCTCAGTGTGGTGCCAAGATACCTACTCCAAAGCAAGACTCCTGACAGGTTTCAACACCAAACACCACAGCCATGGAATCTGTTTGAGAACTAGGCCTATACTACACCATGGGTAGTAATACATGTATTATTCACTGGGGGGGGGGGGGGGGGTCACACTGAACATGTCAGAGAGCAAGCAGGCCATATTACTTTTTTAACCAACATGCTTAAAAACAAAATTGCTGTTAACTTGCATGTTACACATATGCATATACTTTTCCATGCCATACCATTTTCATGATTTGCATTATCTAATTTAACAATTATTTTCATGATTTTCATAACAATTCATTTTCCAATGTTTAAATGTATTGCGGACTTCATAGAATATCTTAACGGTTCATATGCCCGTTAAGATATTCATTAAAATATTTGATATTAACGTGTGATCATTTATTTAATGTTGATGGACACCTCAGTTTGGAAAATTGTCTCATTTTACCCTCTATTGGTAGAGCAAGGAAATGCAAGCAGTAAGACTTTTCTTTAAAGGATTAAAACACCCACAAAATGTAGCCTAAGTTATATCACACACAGTCATTATACAGTCATAAGCAGCCATTGAGGTTTGTTCGAAAGATTTACACCGAGTAACTAACATATCAAACCAGTGACCACAACAAAGATATTTATCCTAAGTATGCACAGTAGTATACCACATAGCGGTTGTTAAACAATCACAGCTAAAAGGTGCATGCTACATCTATCATACAATTGCTATCAGTAGCTAGTAACACAACCAGTGACCTGAATCACTGGACAGCAGGTTCAGGTGCAAACGCTAAGGCAGGTGTTGAATCAGAAGAGACACAGCTGACAGACCACCGTCTAGACAGAGCACAGAGCATGCATTGTTTGTTGGCAGTTAGCAGTGAGAGAAAAACAGGAAGACAAACTATGAGCAAGCCGATTGGCTTCCTGCATTAGGTTGTACTCTTAAGAGAGGGATTGGTGGGCGTGCGTCATGTAGTTGAGCAGTTACGTTACATCACACGTGCATAAGCAGTGAAACAAATAATATAACACTGAATTATAATACTGCAGGTATATTTGAATTAAGATAATTTAACTCAATTTGGTCAAATAAAATCTATTTAGAAATGTTATTTAGAAATTATGACTTTTGATTTTTCTTGATATGGTGATTGAGATCAAAAATTGCAAATAACTTGATTACAATGCACAAAATTAGAAGCAGTTCCTCTACGGCTGAGGTTTACCAAAGCGACGAACAATTGAAAGTATCTCTTTATATTCTTCAGTATCTTTGTTAAGATACATGTCATCTTTCACATACTGAATGAGGTCCTCATATTCTTCATCAGTGATGATCCCCCTCAAATAATGCGCTGTGATTACTCCAAGGAAACCACTCCTGTAAATGTTCATCGTTCTATTTCGTGACAGTTGAACTTCACTTGCGGTGAGTTTGTTGACTGTTCCTGTAACACAACGTAGAACTTGGAACGAATCTAACTAACCGAACATTATCATGAATGTAATAACAAATTAGCAATGCATACCTGCATCCTCTCTGATCTGATGGGAAGCGTAAGGATGAGCTATTATTAAAGCCTGTCTCAGCATTGACCCCCCGTCACCTCTAGCGATTGTCCTTGCGATCAGAAGCCTGTGAATGAAGAGCATGCGAAGAACATGTGGAGAACAGACAGATATGATACTCAGACAAGGTCCTGGGTACAGCACCATATTTGATGGTTTGATCTGAATACCGTACCTGCATTCTCTGGATGCCCTACTTGCCCCAGTAGAGAGAGCATCTCTATGATGGTTTCTGGGTACCTGCATGGTGATCAGGTTCTCTCCACGTGGATCATCTCTCAAGCTCATCACCATTTCATAAAGATTTGGATTTGTATGATGTAGCTCCCAGAAGCCCTCTTGATCCTCTGCCATCCTCAAAGACTGTAATGGGGGTATATGATCAGCTTCAACGTAGCCTTTATCTCCATCATCACCACGGGAAAAGTCCCTGTTATTTTGTTTGATTCTAAAGAGAGGAAAGAACACAAGGTCAGCGAAAAAGGGCCACCAGAGCTCATGCAACGTTTGTATTGTGGTCTCACGGGTACCTAATGTGTGAATTTGTCTGTAGAACAGTACTGCTGTCCTCTAGTGGTTGAGCATTGCACTTGCAATATGCCCTCTTTTTCTAAAGACTACAATACTGACTCCAACTAATCCAGCATGTAGCTGGCATCTGACCTCACCCCAAGATGTCTTCCCTACAGTTGTCTTGGTTACTTTTAAAAATTATTTTAATATTGTACTGATCACTTTTAGTCAGTAGGTTTTATGTGTTGTTTATATTTTATATTAATTTAATTAGTTGTTTTCAAATTCAACTGTAAACAGAATTACTATTATTAAGGTTAATTTAATTTGCTTTATTTCTCTAAACCTCCTACTTCTTAACTGTTATATTGCTTTTTATGGACTGAGTATTCTGCTTTGTTTCATCTATCAAAGCAGTTTGTAATATTAAAAAAAAAAAGTGTATAGGACATAATGCCTTTGGTTTTGGAATAGGTGTCCACATACTGTGTGTGCGTGTGTGTGTGTGCGTGTGTGTGTTTATCTTAAAATGAGACCAACAGACAAATATATTTAAGTAAAGATAATTATGACAGGCGTTGATCAACTTCCTTTTATACAGACAGTAAAGTAGTCCTACAGATGCATCTCAATATATTAGAATATTGTGGAAAAGTTAAAGGTATAGTCAGTCATTCTTGCTAACTTGGAGCTCAAAATCAAAACAGTAGCCTATCCCTCTGCGGCCCTCCACGGCAGCATCTAACACGTCGAAATGCATTGTGAACCAAAGCATAGTGCTACAGCTTTGTTGATACGCTTACAAGTGGTGTTCGCCACTATTTACGGATTCGGGGCTGTGTAGAAGTATGAGTATCAGATTATTTTTTCAAAAAGCAGAGAACAGTAAGGTAGCGAGAAGATACTGAATTTTACAAAATGTGTATTAGCTTACATTTAGCTTGCAATAGCTGACTTTTAACCTGACATGCCAGAGGAATTGTCTCAAATCCATCTGGGGTGCACTGAAACTGTGAATGGCAGGTACTTTCAAATAAATACTAGTTGATTGGATCCATATCTCCAAACTGGCCTGGGAACGTCTCGGGATCGCCCAGTCAGAGCTTGATGATGTTGCTCGGGAAAGGGAAGTTTGGGGTCCTTTGCTGAAGCTGCTGCCCCCGCGACCCAGAAGGATGGATGGATGGATGGATGGATGGATCCATCTGGCTGTTTTCGCTGTCGGCACATAAACCACGCCCATAAACACGACGCTGATTGGAAAGTTCAGTTGCTACGGGACACATTTAAAATGACTCCGAGGTTTTCCAGACTGATTCTCACGGCGAAATTAAACTGAAGCGACACCATCCTGATCTCGCGAGGCTAGATGACAACGTGAAACAAATTTATTGTGGATTAATTACATACAAAGTGAGTTTCACATTGTCAAATTAATTATTGAAATTACTTTACTTTTCCACAATATTCAAATGTATTGAGATGCATGTGCGCCTTTAGGTGTATCCACACACTTTCGGTCTCCTGGGTGATTCTTCATAAAGGTATAGTAGTGTGGGCATGGCTACATTGCAACTGCAGTAGCCTCGTGTATATTAATGTTACCTTTTGTATGTGTCAACAACTCCAAGTTGCAGGTGACGCTCCACTTCAGAAGACTCGTCAATATCTTTTACAGATTTTCTTGGCGAATCGTTTGTCTGCGACCCATTCTGAACTATTCCGCAAAAAACAAATGCGAGACACACAAGTGCAACCAGCGCCCTTGACTGACTTGGTCGTACGTTGTTGGCGGCCGTGGGTGCGTAAACAATGATCTTGCATGCGATATAGCCTACCGTAATTGTTTGCCAAGTTAGAAAGGAAGTGAGAATTGGCACAATTGTGACCAACAAGTTCACTACACACCCAGCTAATGTCACTGCTAAAATAATGAATGCTAGTGTTATTAAATCATCACATAAAATCTCTATTTCTGACGGGAGAGCTTCGATCGCAGGGACAAATCCTCGTGTGACCGACATTTTGCTGTTTCATCTTTCACTTTTGCTTTCTTGTCTTCTTCCATAGTTAAATAAAACGCACTAAACAAACGTAGGCTATTGCCGCCCCCGACAGGCTGTGTCGGGGGGCACATATATATATATATATAGTCCTAAAAATAACAAACTACAACTAGGCTAAACCAAATACTTGTATTAACATAGTTTTATTGGATGCCATTGCCAACATGCAGTCGGTGTATCATTGACCAAGTGTTGCTTGATGCAGTCATATAGCCTAGGTCTATATCCTCTTTTGGCTTTTGTGACCAACCTCATACATCAAATACATCAGCACTCATTATGTTTAAGAAATCCAGGGATCAGGATCAGGTTTGGGAACTGATTACCAAAAGAAAAAAGAAACCCGTAACTGTAATCCATTACCAGATAAAATAGTGTAATCAGATTACAGGTGTATATATATATTTTTTTTTTTTGTTTTTTTTTGATGATTACTTCTAGAACTACTTTCAAATGTAAAAAGATTTGCAGAAGAAAAATCCATAAATCAATTGGCTGTTCTCTAAACTTTCATTAACGTCAATCAATAATTTCAATGATGTCCTACTTTAATCTGATTTTCTGAGCAGGTCACAAAAATGTATAGATTTGGTGCCACCAACAAAGTAAATAACTTTGGATGGCATTTAAAAGAACAATGTTAAAGCGTGAAGTAATCTAAATGTAATTGAAAGTAATCAGATTACGGTATGTTACTAAATTTATGATGTGTCTGGTAGCTAGTACGGATACATTTAAATACCCAACCCTGATCGGGATACAATGTTTAGTCAAATAATAGCCTATGATGATGATTGACAGTTAACAAAACAAACAATACAACACTTGTAAGGGACAAAAGTTTATTGTAACCCTACAAATTGACACAAATGGAGAAAAGAAAATGTACAAAAAAAAAACTCCTTCTTATACAGGTCAGAAATCTATCCAACATACATGGACCACAGCATACAGTATTTATTATTTTCATATATAACATTTTATAGTAATGCTGTGTACTTACAAAATATACCAAACTAAATAAGGCAAATAAATAGAGGTACAATTTACAGGAAAATGTAACATTCCTCAATTTTTATTTTATTTTAATGTCAAACATCGCAAATGGCGTACAAAATGTTTTTTTCAACTGTACATATTTCAGTGGAGTATTTAATTTTTTTAATTTTCCCTTAAAAAATACTGACATACACACTCAAATCTGGTGCAACCATTTGTATTTTAACAGGGGGTTCCCATATTGCAAGCAACTTTATATTAAAAAGTTTAAAGTCTGTAAATCATACTTCTTTTTGCACCCTTCATTATTTAGGCATGCAGATCAAATATTTTTCAGAGACAGAGTGTTCAACATTCTCCTTTATAAATTCACCAAAGTGACGGACTAGACAAACAAGGTCTCAAATCTCAGTACTCTATCAAAGGAGAATGAACATTTACAGGAGATTAACCCCTTTGTATTTCCAGCAGCCTAACCAGAGTAGCCAACTTCACTTGCAGCGTTTCTTTCATTACCTATCAGGCTATAACATACATGTGTATAATTGCAAGTTAAAAAATTCTCATTTTTGGAACTTTACCCGGTGCTGTGAATGGAAGTGTTCCCTAATAAAAGTGCATTGAACAAGCTACTATTTTCTTTCTTATTAACATTTCCATCTTTACACCCGACAAGCCAGTCAATGGCCAAATAAGCATATTCAATATTGTAACAAAAACAAATAATACTGACAATGTTTCAATACCCCTCAAATAATCTATACTACTATGAATTAAAGCTGTATATAAAGGTTTTAGAGGGACTTACAGTCTGTTAATGGACTTCTTAGATAGCTAATTTTAAAGCAAAGAGCATTACGTTCTCCCCTAAACTCAACTGATTTCATCTGAAATAAATTCAGTTCTAAATATTAAAGAAATGTTTCAGTTAGGTTTATAAGCAAACACGAGGATCATCTGCACCATGCCGTTCAAATAGTCTGTATGTTTCTCTCTTCTTAACAGGGATTGGGAGATTATTAAATTTGTGATTAGATTTAGTAGATTTGATGAGTGGTGTTTGGGGGGAAGCTTTGTGGAAAAGTAAGATTAGTGTTATCTACATACATAACGAGCAAAAAAAAACAAAAAAAAAAAACAGCACAGACTGTGAAGTTGTTAGTTGTGTTTCTAGACTGCTGTGGTCAGTGGCACAGAATTAATCAAATAAGGAATCACTGATCAACACTGAAGCCTGTGAAGCCAGAAGATGGCGCCAAATTACTGTGTAATTTTGCAAAAAGCACAAAATATTCAACTACAGGAATGTTACAGTATGTGTAAAACAGGATAATAGGCATTTAAAGATGAAAGAAAAATATGTTAAAGCAGAAGCAGGATTGTAGTTTTTTTTTTCTAAAATGAAAAAGTATTTACTGAGTCAAGTGCTGCTGCAAAATATGCATCTTCTTTGGAGATAGTATGTACATAATATTCTATTAAAACTTCATTTTCTATAGCAGTTTTTTATATCTAAATGTAACCAAGGGCTGTGAATCTATCTTTATCTCATAAAGCTCAACTGAATTTGTATCAATGTGTGACAAATGCATTTTATATTTATACAAAGTTATTGGCATATTTATATACCAAGTGCATTTGGGCTGAATAGAGAGGAAAAAAAAAGAAATGAATACAGTATAGCAATATCATGTTGCCTACATTTGTACACTGCACTTCAGCCTTACAGTATGTTCTGAGACTGCCAGGCTTTTAACATTTCTTTACCAGTCTATGCTGAAACCCCATATGTATCATTTCTTTCCGTTCTTATAAAAACATAAATGTCTTTCTAATGAACTGAATGCATATAAGATCAGAAAGACACAATGCAAGAATTACTTTCTGACATGCTCCATTGTGTTTGCATGTAATAGACATAGCAGAGGCCTCCTACCTTCTGAATCCAGGAACCAAGCACACCCTGTGGGTCAGCCATCCCCATTTGTCTGCCATCTCTTTCTCCAGCATAACCGTTGAGTAGGTCTAGTATATCAAGCTGAGGGGGACCCCAGGACTTTCAAAAGCATCCACATGCATCCCAGCCTTTGTCTCACATATTGCTAAATTAATAACAATCCACAACTTTAAAACAAAAAACAAACAAACAAATAATAAAAATAGTAGGCTGCATCATGTGGGCCCTGTTTATCCACAGAGTACGTAATCTTGGTAAAGGGTTACTAATAGAAGCACGCCATGTGATTTGTTAACAGAGTGCCATATAGCAGGGGAGAGATGACGGTAGGACTGGAGGGAAATGCATGTATAGTTCTCTCTGGTGCTGAGAGCTAGTGTGTATCTGTTCATGTTGATCCCCATGGATACTATTCATAGCACACTACTGATACAACATGAGCGCCGACATCTTACTTAGATTAGGCAATATTAATGTATATTCTTGTTGAGGATCATTTAAGAAAATGGCTACATTTACAGCCATTACCTTTTTAACATTTAATGGCTGTTAAATGTTTTCTTAGCACCATTAAAGGATAAATCCTTTGCATATTACATTAAATTTGTCTCTAAACACAAAGGGGCAAAAAGATTTCAAAACTGATTCATTCTTGTTAAATTACACACTGGAAATACATGGATTGGGTCGTGGGATAATACACTAAAGAGCATTATGATTCCCAGAAAAAGTACAGTGCATAAAAGTGTGAATAGGACAAATTGACATCTATTTTTCATGAAGCAAAAAAAAATAAAAAATTATGCTTTAGTTCTACAAATACCCCAAAAATGCCATGACAACAAAAAACTCAATCTTTGCAAATAGCTTGTTTGCATCTAAATATAAATATAGATATGCCTAATTGCAGTACGTTTTGTATTAATACATATACATGTCTTTTTCAATTTGCTTTGGCACTGGTTTATGCCAAAACAATTAGTATCTTCTTGAAACTACTGAACATAAAAGTATAAATGAAAATTGACCCTTGTGGCACAGAAACATTTTGTTTGGTGGTACCAGGGCGATCTGATGAGATGTTTCTCCTTGAGCAGTGCTGTGTCTTGCAAAATGGCAGGTGAGAGTCCTCTCTGGGAATTCTGTTTTCTGCAGTTTGACAACAGAGTCTCAACAGTCCGATTACCCACCACATGCCTAAATACAAACTGTCCTTCACTGAGCTTGACAGTTAGCTAGAAAGAATTGTGTCATTGGTTGACTCCAATTCTTTATTGGCAGTAATGGCTGTTGGTGTCAATGTTAATCCTTCTCCTGAAAGTGGAAAGTAACAACCGGCTTGGACACTTTCTTTGCTTCACATCTATGTACATGGTTTATTGTAGACTCCAATACACCACCTGTTCCAGGGCAATTCTGACATGATCATTTAGATTAACAGTGAAATGTTTGGTGAAGAAAAAGCAAACATAAGTGACATTCTGGGAGGCAGTGTCTACAGGGTGGTAAAAAAAACAAAAAAAAAGGGACAATATGTCACAGTGGTCTGTCTGGCCATCACAAAGGTCCATAGTATGTGTAATGGCATCTAGGGAAATGGGTGAAAGAGCTTTACAAGGGCATTTGTGGACAAGCATTGCATTCTTCAAACATTGTGGATCATACAATACATGCTGATACTTGTCCAGTATATTCCCCAATGTCACAGGATGCCTGAGGACAATTTGACAGCTAAAGGTCCGTAACTCTTGGTGTACACCGGGGCAGTCTTTCGGTGCCCTGTCTCTTTGTTTTCCTCCCCTGGCCTAGTAGTTAACCTTGGTGAGGGGTCGCTCACGGCCGCTACTCTCCACCATGTTGACAGAGCGCTTGCGGTTACGCTTGAACTTGTTCAGGTCTTTGTCGAAAACCTCACCTGAGCGCAACGCCGACACGAGGTCGTCAAACTCCCCGCCCACCTCGTCTGAAGCGCCGCCCTTCTTGGCCCTCCGCTCACGCTCCCTCTGCTCCTTCAGCTGAAGAGGGAGCAGACGGGTTGCATTACTTTACAATATGAAACTGGATTATATACTGCACAGTAGCCTAGAAAAACACACAGTGTCCTGTCCAATGGCAAAGTCCTCCTACTGTATCTTGTAATGCAAATTATGTGACTACGAAGCTAGGTGATACCGCTTCCTTGTGTTGTTCTCTCTCACCATGCCCTCCATCCTCGCCCTCCTCTCCTCCTCGTCCTTGCGTCGCTGCATGTTCTCCAGGTCTTGCCGGGCCTCACCGAACGACTGGAGGAAGGATTCGAAGATCCCAAAGAACTCGTCAGGCTGCGTCCTACCCTGCTCTTCCCCGAAGTGCTTCAGAGACTTGGCAAACTGCGTTCAGAGGGGGGAGCAGTTTCGTACAGTGTGAGCAGGTAGGGAACAACCATTTGCATGCTGTTCATAGCAAAACACAACCGCGCTCGACTGTTGTGAGAGGCTAATGTGTAGGAAGGGTTCTTGTTGCTCGTGGAGTTATGATATAATTAAGGCTCACCCATCAAAATTATTATGGGCTGGTTATCTATGGCAACAACCACAAGAATCCCACACAAGAATGTCTGGGTCAATTGCTTTTCTTCTCATGCCCCATGTGTCTCTGATAAATGAGTAAACATATGCACATTTCAAAAGAATATGCACACAAATCACACGCACGCACACAATCGCACACTCTTAAGAGGTTGCAGGTTTTAGCCTGGAATCAGTGGTAATGTGCAATGTACATTCAAACAAATTCAAGACACTTTCTGCCTTTGGCTGCATGCAAGATAGACAGTGAGTTTTACCTCTGAGGGACCAGTCTAATATTAGTATTGCATGCTAAAACATGACCTGTTGTCCATATATTTGGGTCACAAGATTAGCAAAAGCAGATGTTACTTTGTACATGTTTAAAGCATTTCTGTGTGGGCGTGGCGATATATGTCAAACCTGACCAATCTCTCTGGATAAAGGAAAATCCATTTAGTTTTTTTTCAAGCTGCCTGTCCCAGTTAACCACATGATCTTAGACAACTAATCCTTTCAGATGCATGTAGCAGTGTATGCTAGTTGGTAGGAACATATGCCCCTGCCCTCACAAACAAACCACTGGGTTGTAAAAGCCTCTTTGGGCTGCTAGTGGTGATAAGCCATCTGTGTCTCAGTCCTTAACACACAAACACGATGTGCACCACCTTTACACCGTGTTTGCACTACATCAGACACCTAATGGTCCATCAACGGTCACTGAGAGGAAAGAGAAAATGTGTTAGGCCCCTCGCTTTCAAACCACACACACACACACACGCACGCACACACACACAAACACCAAACAACCAAACGCACCCACTCACACCCACACAACCCGTTCATTTGTGTTCCAACTGGGATCTGGGACCCCACTTTTCTCCCGTGATGGCCCAAATGACCCATTGTCCCTCCAATCAAGCTTCTGTGTACCAAAATAAATATAAAACGAATAGGAGCAACATACAAACAGAACTTTGGACTGGGGCTTAAAGGTAAATCATTCATTCCTTCCTTCCTGCCCTTCTTCCACATGCTCCACCAAATGAGCTGCTATAACCATATGTATGTATTCTAATATTAACTGATTTCATCTTTATCATTACTAAAAAAAAAAAAAAACACACAATTAAAAAGGAAATTATATATTTTCTAATTTGTCCCCCAAAATGGTCTTGCCTTTGGAATTCACTTTTGTATATCTTCTCAAAAAGCCATCCTGTAAGTTTTCCAAAGATGTAAATTAAGAGACGGGTGAAAATGGAAAAACGCCGGGGTTTCCCAGGGCGGTGGAGTCATCACATTCGAGACTGTGGGACACACCCTCTCACTCTCCTGGTTCTCCGTTCTATGCTTGACATTTATTGGCAGGGACTACTGGCGGCATTAGAAGTATTATTTATTGTTTCTGTCAATATGAGTTAAGTGATCAGAGGTGCACAGAGAATTAACACAGACAGAGGCACCTGGGTACAGTACACACATAATTTGTACTCTGTCATACACAAACACAGTAACCAGTGTCCGCCCACACATACATACACCCACGACAAATAAAAAATAAAGGCCTCTTGAGAAATATACAGTAACGGCACACCTACTGTAATGTGTACCAGCTGAGATTCCTCTGAGAATACAAGGGAAGCACGGCTTACCCTACGTTTTAATGAAAATGTGTATCAAAGTGTCTATATTACTCATGACAATGATGCTATTTTGTGTAAAGCATCTGCGCTAGCATCCTCTCTCGAACCCTTTACTCATTATTCCAAATCTGCATTTGTGAACTAGAAAAACAGAAGCACAGCCAATAGGCCGCTATTGAAGCTGAGCTTCATTGTGATCCTATGGCAGAACCAAGTGTGCTTTGTGTCTATGGCAAAAATATTGATGTTAATAGCCATTTGCGACTCTGGCTGTAAGACCCGCACCCATTGGTTATTATTCTACCATGTCACTCTATCGCTCTACTTCTTTAATCAAGGATATACTGTACCGTATTCACAACATGGGATCCAACACAGACTGTAAATGCTAGTCTGGCTGTTACAGAATAAGCAGTAACAGTAACAATAAGTTGTAACAGTTACAATTGCCAAGTGTGTAGCCAGTTCTGGTACTAAAGGCAAATGCATATTTTACACTATATTACATGTACCTTTAAAAATGCAGCCGTGTGTTTGTTGATATTGTTCACGTTCAGTTCAGCCGCCTCCCACAAGCTTTTATTCCACTGTAATTTTAGTTTAGCAAACTGTGTTTTCTGGTTTGAAAAAAGGACAATGAGCTCCATGCTGTAGGGTACTGTACACTATCGTTTAACTCTGACATTATATCTCGTTGGAATTGCGCAGTCCCGAAGCACATCTAGACAAATTTACTGTATGAGTTTGGCCAAGCATTTATTTAGCGTTATAGTGCCCTGTGAAATCGGATGCTAAACGTTAATCTACCTCATGGCGTAGTAGTCTGACTAATAACTGCTTTGTTTGTGACACATCAGGCATTGCTAAAGAAAATCAGGTAATCTGATTCATATTTATTGACACATGATTGACAGATCGGAAAATTATATGGGACAACAGGCCTTAAACATGTCATTTTGAGTCCCGCCCGGAAGCTGAACTTCCATGGTGGTCTATGGGACATTTTCACATAGGAAAAAACATTTATTGGATGGCTTTCTTAAAAGCGTTATTGTCCTGCCTACTGTAGAAGCCTGGCTTCTACAGTTGACGATTAGCAGATTTCTCAATGAGGGCGGACCCCGTATTATAAAGTAAATCATTGACAGCAAGACATTTTCTGCTTCTTACTTCTTTCTAGTTCTCAATACAGCAGTCAGATGGCTGCAAGCATTTCATATTGCTATTGCCAAAACTATTTGTAAGTTATGGCATACTATGTGATATAGGCTATTTGTAAATATAGAGTTCCCTGTTGATTTAATAATTACTTTGTTTGGTGTGTTTTGTGATTATAACTAGCAATAAACATATTTATATATACTGTACATATATTAGAGAGGTCAGCTATTCGCCTAATATACATCAGGAACGGCTCAACATTATGATAATGGATGACCAATGCTAACCATTGATTTAATTCAAAAGCAATCTTGTATCTTGTAACTGTGCGTCCCTTGTGTCTCAAAAGTCCAGCTGCCACTGGTGTGGACATAATAACTGGTCAAGTGATGCACTGCGGTGTGGCTGACCAGGTATTTACCTTGTCCTTGGCTTCACTGAGAAGGTCCTCCAGCTCAGAGAAACTGAAGCCGGCCACAGTGATGAAGTCACCAATCACGGCTACGAACTTATCGCCGCGCTCCCTTGTCCTGCTCTGCTGGTAGTGCAGCTCCTGGGCCGACAGAGAACATTAGTTACTCGTTAGTGTCAAGCATAATGAAGTGCATACAGGGACATGCTTAATGCCCGGAAATTTCTCTTCTGGTTGAAACCGGCGTTACAGAAACGTTGCAAATTTGATTTGAAACTCGACCACACTAATGGCTCCTCCGCACCTGAATGACAAGCATTACTCTCAACCAGAGCCATGTAAAGAGAGAGTCGCGCCATCTCCATTCACTCCAATGGACCGTTTTTCCACAGCAACAGCACCTCAAAATAGTTCCCGGAAGTTAGCCTAAATACTAAAAATACCATATAAATTCTATTTTAAATGTAAATCGGTGCATTTATTGACTATTAATTACCAAAAAATTAAGTTATATGTATGCATATTCAAATTGCCCCCAAGCACTTTTATTTACTTTATTTAGGGATTTGGCCATAGTGGTTACCATAGAGTGTATTTAAAGGGTAGTGTGTATTTCCTGACCATGGTAAACAGACTCCGTACCGCACATTTATGAGGCTTGTGCATGTGTGCATAATTCATATCTAAACAGCTTTCTGTGTGGACTTCTGTCATGTGTAATGACCGTGCTGCTATCGAGATCTGAAAACACTGATGTGGGGGATGGGTAAAGAGCTGCTGCTTAGCAACCAAGTGTATCGGTTGGGGGAAAGTGTGTGGCTAAGTGTGCATGTTAAAGAAAGGCCAAACGTGCCACTTAGCCTTCCAAGTGACTGCGGAACATTAGCTTAACATCAACCTCCTGCTCCAAGATGTAATCACACATAGGGGGGTGGGGGGACATGAGGTACAACAACTCACCGCATCTAGAGCCTTCAGTCCACTCCTGATACTGAACACCTCCTTCTCTAACTCAGCCAGACTAAAAGACAGAACAATGTAATGAGAAAAGACATTATCTTTGTTTGACATCGGGATTATCTTCCACACAATGTGTTGAGCAAGTCCAATGACAATATTATACAATAGTACAAAGTACAACACAGCTAGTGTAGTGGTTTTTAAACTGTGGGTCTGGACCCACAGGTGGGTTACTGAGAAAATTGCAAGCGGCCATTGAATGAATGAAGAATATCAATGAAACGCTTCTGCGCTTTAATATCGTGTTGTGCCACTCATTGGTCGTGAATAAGGTTGTGGCAAAATAGCCTACTTGTTCCTGATGAAATCCTATTTAGCCGCGTGCACACCATAGATTCTGCAGCGCTCTGCTCAAAAATATTTGGCGCACACACAGGTATAGCATTAGCTCAAATTAATAGGTTTTTGACAATTACGCTACCAGTGCTTTGGTCAGTCTCTAAATAGATTAGGCCTGTCTAGCTGGGTCTTGGCACAAAAAAGTTTGGGAACCCCTGATCTAGTTTATGTAACAATCTAGTACAGCGCATCCAAAAATATTCTTAATCCACGATTCCCTCAACAATTTTTAGACATCTTGCATTCTGTACAGTAGATTAGACTCACTTGACTTTGGCAGCGTCTGGTACACTGCTGAGGTCCTGCTGGATGTAGAGAGTGTCAGGGTAGTTCTTCTCAAAGATCATGATCAGGTAGTGCAACATGGTGATGTTCCTGCGGAGAAATAACACACGGGTTGGATCAACATCAGTGGGTGGACATTACATTAGAACGAGAATTTGACAAGACGCAAACGAGCAGAAAGGGGATTAAGACATATTTCTTGAGGATGCTTACAGGAGAGTCCGAAACCTTTCGTCTGGGAGTCGGAACCATTAAACTCTTCACTACATCCTACCTAGCTACTCCCAAGAGTGCTACCTACAATTCAAAGTCCTTACAAGTGACGTGACACAGGTGTGGATAACAGAGCCAGGCTTTTCTCCTACCTGTCTATGCTGGACTTGGTGTCTGCGATCTTGTTGAGGCTGGACACCTTAAAGCCGTACGCGTTGCCACGCTGACCCTTGTTCATGAAGTTACCAAAGGCCAGCACCACCTCCAGCACCTGTGTCAGCCGCTTGCTCCGCATCACCTCCTTGGAGGCATTCAAGATGGCTGACCAGAGATATGAGAGAGAGAGAGAGAGAGAGAGAGAGAATACAATGGCTATGTCCATATGGAGGCAAGCATTGAGCACGCACATGTGCACATGGTGTAATACATCACGTTACTCTTGCTTTACATCTTTCATTACGCATCTAAATTCTCGACCTTCAAAGCCTTCCGCTCTGCTTTTCCATTCAGCACCAACATGCACGCAAGCCCAAGCCCTGACAACCACCTTGGCCCCGGTACAGCACTGGGCAACACAGTGGGGAAACCCATCAAGCACTGCTGTTCATCTAGAAAACAGCAGGGGCAAGGGAACATTTGAAACGGAACTGTAAGCTATCCGCTGTCCCTCACATTTCCCCCGGGATCAGCTCTCTGGTTCTGTGCAGGTGGTTTCCCTGCTCTGCAGGGTGGAGGTGCATGGATGTGAAAGTCATTACCAAAATCCTTATTATTATTATTGGTATTTCTGCTGCTGTAAATCAGTGTGGGAACCACCACTCTGAGTGTCATCTTTTTGCTAGATGCTCAATAATCTGGCAAAACTGCTTGTCCTGACACTGTTCTATTGAACATGCTGGGTGGGCCTGGGAACAGACGCAGCCTCATCTACAGTAAAGGATCACAGAACATGAAAGACTATGATGTTTAATATGCGAGCTGATGAGCAGTGTGATGTGGAAACACTTCAGATTCAGAAGGTTTGAAACAATATTGAAACACTGACATGTTCTCATTATGCTTTAGGTCTGTCATGAGCTTACTTAAAATATTTTATGGCCAATGTATAGCAATCAGTAATGCATGCCTTAGTTTAATTGTATTTTATTAGAGAGTATAAATGTAAAGTGCAGATTCTATATTACAATTAAAAAAAAATGTAAACAGATAATATAGATATTAAACAGCACCACGTGGAACACGGACACACACGGCACTATGCTACTCTTGTTCTTTGAAGCAAGCTGCAGTGTTTATAAGAGTTACTTTTCTCTCCATACGTGTGCCAACTTTCCAAAACAGCCTCCTTGGTAACCTTGCTCTATAGTTAATCTGGCTGACGGGAACAAGCTGCACCATTCAGTTAGCCGCCCAAACCACACACACACACACACACATAAAAGATGTATGCAAATCACCATTTCACATGGATGTTTCAACATCGTAACTGACATAACCCACATTGGTTACACTAATTATTCTATGCGTGTCCTCCAAAGAGTTTCCTTACCTTCAACCTTGGGCTTGGTCTCTGCCAGGCGTTCTGCAAACTTCTTCTTGAAGAACAGAGCCTGCAGTCTCTGCTGGTAGTGGTCAATCCTGACAGACATATTAAAGGATGTGAGCAAATTGTAAAAATAGAAGAAAAGATTCTCTTAAAAATCTTCTTAAAAATCCCACAATCACCCAAAACAGCTTCCTTCTTATTTTACAAGAGGATTTTATTGTCTGTGTAGCCCTTCCCCATTCAGCGGTATGTTAAACTTGCTGAGATGTGTCTGGGGCAGGAGTTGGGATGTCAAAGAAGGACCAGGAATACTGAATGGCATAAAGAGAATAATAACCAAATCCCCAATGATTTCCTCAGACCAAAGGTGATGCAGTCAAAATGAGAACCTACAGTAGGCCAATAATGTGCAAAAAGGAAATTAATAGCTTTAAATACACATGATCAAACAGAGACCTTGTAAGATGATCTTGAAAAACAGAACATCCATCACCTCCCATGTTAATGTCTCTGTCCTCAAAGTTATCAGTACATTTTTACATCTTAATTGAGAAATTACTCACTTTTAACTCCTCATTGCTTATCATGTCCATTCTATTGAAATTGCAATCCTCTCAACCACATAGCTAAGTTTTGGGCAGGCGGAGCAGTTGAAAGGAACACCAGGTGGACACACATCTGCAGGCTGCGATGCTGTCTATTACCTGCTCATTTCAAACAGGAAGCGGTCGGCACGGGCCATTCGCTCCAGCTCATGCTTGTGCTCCTCCAGCAGGTCGATGTCACTCTTCTCAGGGACAAACTTCAGCAACTGGAATGGACCAAATGGAAACAGAAGCTGTCATTCACTGTGGACCCCAAAGCTACAAACATGTAGTAGTACACTGTTATATTAAATACTGTATACTCATTACATTTCATCAACAACACTATATTATTGTAAATACAAAAGTTTGTGATAGAAATGTACCAAACCCAGAGTTGAATTCCCACTCCTATGCTGTTTTTGTAGGTAAATCATTTACTCGTCAAATTCTACTCAATCAAGTGAGCATGCTGATTTATATATATATACACTGTATATGCACTTTGTAAAAGCCAATCAATGCAAATACTACAAGAATATTAGTAATGACAATACAATGACATAAAACAATACTAATACAAGCATAATAATTACATTTTAGTTGAAACTATCCCATATTATTCTTTACAAAATCTACAACCATGTTTAAGATCTGATTTACAGTAGTCAACAAACCTGCTCCAGCATATCTTTGGCAAGCTCCTCCCTCTCATCCATTTCAAGGATGGCTCTCTTGATCTCCTCATTGCTCATTTTTAACCTGCAGAAGCAAAATAATAGTAATATTATATGCAATATAGTTTTATATACATTTTGGGAACGCAAGATAGTTTAGACATTATTGTTTTCCAGAAATTATGTCACAACTGGGATCAGAAATGTTATATAATGATTATTTCATAGAGAAATCTATTCATGTGTCAGATTGGTTAATTAAGCCTCACAGGGACATTTACAATTGTTATGATAGGAACCTTCAACCTCAAGTGCATTTACCATACAGAATATCTGATCATCTGGGGTACGCAGTAGGATTTACATGTCATTTAGTAAATAAAGTAATAGATAACCATTATATTTCGATACAGTTTGAAATCCATAATTCTAACAAGTACTTGTACAAGTTTGTATTAAGAATGAGGACTAAATACACTTTTATGGTGAGTTCTAACTACAGGTCCAGAATAATAATCTGGACCACTGTCTGCTTTAGGGGGCCCTGCCAGCTGTTAACAGAACATATGATCAATGGCTCATGTTCTGGGTTGTGATCAATGACAGTGCTGCGAGGCTATACAACAAAGTCGTATTGATCACTGCTGACCCCATTTGTTCCTGGTTTGTGCCCTGGGGAATTTTCTATTGACAGGGGACCTGGCTGGGACCAGGATGGTGTTTTGTCCAGAGCAGTCCAGTTATTGATTGGTCGGTATCAGGATGCAGTCTCATATAAGGGCCCAGCATCTCTTGCTGTTAGGATGGATACAAATGGTATCCCTAATGTGAGCTTGGCCTTAAAATGGCAATAATTGATTCCAGTTAAGATATTATGTGACTGAATGTCCTTCGGGAAGGAGCTCTCTTGAATCGTGGTTAGTTGTAATGTATGGAATGCACAGCTGCTGTTAAAGGCAAAACAAAATGACTATTAATGCTTCAATTAATAATCTCTGGATGCATCTCCATGTGGATAATGTTTTATATTCTGTTATTTGGCTGTGTGTATTTTTCCAAAATGGATGCAGGGATGGAAATTAAATTATGGTAACAGATGTCCTTTTGTGTGCATTAAAAGTAAATTTCCTGCCCCAAACCGAAACATCGCAACAATGAGTTAGTGCTCTCACCTTTGACACAAAAGCCAGGGCATTTAGTCTGTGCTCGCATTGTGCTTTAAAGCACATACTGTAGTTCAGTGAAAGGACACTTGTTTTACTATACGACGGTATCTTAACATTTACAATTAACAAGTGCACTGCTCAATTGTCTTATAGAGCATAGCCACACTTATCTATTCAGATCAATGTTTATGTTTGAAGCAAAACTGTGTAGAGGGAGATACATTAACTTAATGAATTGGGGAGGTGTAGAGAAGAGTGTGAACCACTCAGTTGAGTGAGAGGTACTGTATGTGCCGGAGAATATATGTATATCTTGAATATGTATAGTTTATATATACATATAGTGGTATACAGCTAGTTTTACAGTTATTTTACACTGTAGAAGAAATGTAGCTTCAGTCTAATTAAAAGCTTACTGTAATGTTAGTGTGCATGTGTGTTGAGATTCAAACCCAAGCAGTGATTCTTTTGGCAACACTGGTTTCAACCACAAAGGGAATTCCAGTACCAAATCGACAAATGTCCCTGTGTGATTATTAGCCTACTTTCTATACACTGTAATGTATGGAAATGACACATACTTCGAGAGCAGGATGACACAGTTCTGTGCACGTCGGCCGTCGATGACTGACAGCTCTTTGACTTTCCGCGTGCTCACGTATATGTCGTCCATAGAACCCATTTCTTTCTGCAGACAGACAAAGAATGTGGTACAGAGAAGCATTCGTTATATATATAGTTCTATGGAAGCATTACGCGTGCTGGTTTAATACCCTTAGGAAGAATCTGTTTCTTGCTGTTCAGAAATGACATGGTCCATTCCTAAGCATACAGAGATGTGTTGTTTGGGAACCAACGGCTCAACTGCATTATATGAACACTGCCAGTTTGATTGGCACCACAATAGACTGCAAATTAAAGCCAATGTTAGCCTTGCAGGAGCACTAAAATTGCTTATGTCAGGTGTCATGCATCATTTCTGTGGGGCCATATTGTATATGCCATGAGCTGAATCATAGGGTATATACTGTATGAAAGCAGTTCAAGAAAAGACATGAAATAGCATGTATCACGGCATGGCACCAGCAGGAAACATAAAGCCAGGCGTGGAAGGAGTGTGTTCTTGGTGAGTCACCACTAAGAACATAGCACAGGCATAGTCTTATGAACCTCTAAGAAGAACAGGAAACCATTCAAAACTTGGTTCAAGCCTGTCAGTGTTTTTGCAAGCTTCACACAAATGTAACATTAAAAATCCACAAGAGATCAAGAATTCTTGTTTGAAAAACTAGTTGGGCTTGAATGTTTAAAGGATTCTATTTACGGTCCGAGCTGGTTTCCGGCCTTCTAGAAACGTCCTTCTGTGGTTACATGGTATGACGTACATATAACAGATGCGGCTTGTAAATAACGTTTTTCTTTTCTAGACACTCGGCACACCAGGGCTGACAGGCCAGAGGGGAAGGTTGCTGTCCCTGGGCACAGTGTGTCTTTGCCAGGCTGAGATGAGCACTACATCAGATGCCAGATAAGGCTGATTTGTTATCAAGTGGTGGAGAATGCTTTTAATGTGTATGCATCCACTGACTGAGGCCGTTTTATCACCAGGTTTTTATGATACTGTAAATAATGATGACAGAAGGTGATGAAAAACAATGGAAAGTTGCGGTCATGATGGAAAATAATGATGATGAATTTGGGATGGTTGTGGTTAGTAAGACAACGGTAATAGAGATTAGTGTTGCACTGGCATTACATACAGCTTAATAAACCTCAACTGAAAGAATCTTCTAAATTTACTCTGAGTAAGTTAGTGTCCTGAATTATTCATGTGCACACATACGGTACAGTAGCCAATATAAACTTCTCACAATAGTGAATATATAATACATGTTCCCTAGATTGAGGTTCATAAACACTACAAACAAGTAAAACAAGTACAAAATACTCAAATGTTTGTAATATCAAACTATGAATTTGACATAGCTGGCTCTGTATGTGCGCTGTCCACTAATTGCAGGAAACATAGGCCATAGGCCATGTAACGGGTTACAATGTAACTAACCATTAACAATAATGTAAGCCCTTGACTCACCTGTTTGAAGGATTGGTTAGTGAGCAGCTCCTACCCAGGCAGTCGGAGAGTGCAGAGACAAAACAAATTGAAAACACATGCAAAGATTAGCATTGTAAGTAGCAAAGGATGGCCGAACTATAAGTGGTGGCAAGAGGAGAGTTACAAGTTACTACCCACTACAAGCAAAAGTTGGAAAGCCTCTACAAGACAAAGAGCGTCATCACAACGTATTGTGCTCTATCGGAGAAAAAAAATTTAATGTTGAAATCAGCTTTTGTCTGTTGTATTCTTAAGAGAAGTTATGGATTTTCGAGTGAAGACTTGATTGCATCTACATCTGCTTTGGACGGAAAGTGGAAAATGAAAAATGAACGGCTAACTAATCCTACGGAGGCTTAGAATAAACAAAAGGCTTCTTCAAAGGGCAACCGATCAAAAGCCTATGAAAGCAATTTTGACATATATACTGTAAAGCCTGGAATGGTGTCCAAATGGAATAGAGTTGTCATGGTAAGAAACAACCTTGAGTTTTATTTGACTATATTCTTAGAGGTCTCTATATAGCCACTAGGTCGTGCCAACAAAAGCTTGGTCTGTACAAATAAATATTAGCAATAAATCACTGTCAGCAACAAACTCAAATGACCTATTAAACTTCCCAGTGCTTTAAATTAAATCAATAAAATGTGTTAAATACACTGAGGTGGTGATTACCAACCACATTGTGTCTATATACGATTCCTACTGTACTGGTGTATTTCCTTAAAGCCTTAAAGACCTTAGTTTAAGATTACTAGAAACTAATTTGGGATTTATTAACCTTATACACGCAGCTATTGGAAGTCAACGCTCTGAATAGCATGCCTCAGCAGCCAATAGTGTCACATGATGAATGAGTGCAATTAGTTTAATTATGGAGGCAATGACGGAACCTAATTGTCAAGTATACTATATTATCTGTAGCTTGTAGACATACAGTAAATGCTGCTTTAATTATTATTTGAGATAATTCATGTTTGATTGTTAAAATCACTTCCATACATTTTGACTGAAGACTTTGTTGCTATGCTAAGAAGATCCGATGCATTTTACCCCACCAACAAAGGCTATGCAGATTACATAGAGAAACACAAGGCAAGCTGTATGTTTCTGGCACTTTTACAATAAGCAGTTCAGCAGTGAACAGCTTCTAATGTTAGACTAGAGCCGCACCCTTGGCACTGTTATAGTGCTCTTCAAACACATAATTCGCTGTCCCAACAAGCACACATGCACAAATATACTGTACAAACAAACACACAATCTTTAAAAAGTCTAAATCCATGAATCCAAAAGGCAGTCCTACAGTTTGACTCATGTCAAATTAATGCATTTGTATTTATCCCCTTTTATGACCATACATTTAGCACACACTTATTGCATTCAAACAACTGCATTCTATCAGTAGTCATTATCATTGGAAATCAAACCTGTTGTCTCTGATAGGCTGAGAACATCTTCTCAATGTCTTTGAGGTCTAGGATCTTAAATGCCTTCAGATCATCAATGTCGTGCCAGATGGTTCCGGTGATCTTATTCTGTCAAAGAACAAATAAGACAAGAAAGGCATTGGTCCTGTGTGTGGTATATAGGATGATATGCTGTACATGTAACACGGTCTTGCTGTGTGTATGCCCATGATATTTGATCATTATTTATCCAAAATCATATATATTTATATATATATATATGTATTTATTATAATAATGTTAACATGTTTTTATATGATTTGTTGCATTGAGTACAGTATAATGTACCTGGGAGAATGTATATGTTGTATTGCATAACAATCTTAGGGATATACATACAGTATAATCATTTACTATACTATTTCTATACACTTGGTCAAGTTTTAGAAATCCATCCAGAAGACAGGACAGCAACAACGCCTGGGATAGATGAGTAGCCTAATCTATCACTAATATGTATATACAGCATGCACACAGCATGCACACAGCATGCACACAGCATGCAGCCTATGCAGTATATGTTTGTTAGTGGGCGTTACTGTTGGCATTGCTATTCCACATGTCTAAACAGGAGAATCGGGTGTTCATCCTCCTTCACCTCTCCTAGCTTGGCCCAGTTGAACGACTTGAGCGGGTGGGAGGGCTGGGGGATGGCCTTGGAGCGCAGGCTCGTTGCCGTGGTGAAGGCAGACAGCGCCGGAGGAGGCGGGGCTCCAAAGAGCGGAGGGGCCCCGGGCGGAGGGGGCGGGCCCCCGGGCGGAGGTGGCGGAGGAGGAGGTGGTGGGGGGCAGCTGAAGGGCAGCGGAGGAGGAGGGGGTGGAGGGAAGCCGCCCTCCATGGGAGGCGGGGGCGGGGCCATCGGGGCACCGGGCGGTGGAGGCGGAGGCAGCAAAGATCCATTACCGGCCTTTCAGGAAGGAAAATGCGCGTTATGACGAGTAAACGAATAAACGTAAGTAAACTCAAATGTAGAGGTGTTCTTTTTTATTTAAACATTCCATGATGCAACATAGCACACACGGCATGTGTGTGTTTACAACATCAACATATACTTAACACATAAACAACCAAGAAGTAAACAAACGATTCACAAATGTGCACACTTTGAAAATCCATAATTAATGCCACTTTCTCACAGCAAAGTCGTTGATGCGCAAAGACAGGTCCAGCACTTGTTCCCTGGCCGAGCGCAACTCCACACCCTCGCGCTGCAGCTTGTCCTTCATCTTGTTCAGCGTCTTCATCATGTCTTCCTTCTCCTGGGTCTTGGTCTCGCACTCACGTTCCTTCCTCTCCAGCTTGGCCATCAGCTCTGCGTGATCTGGAACGAGCACAAAGAGAATGTTTACAGCAATAAACACATAGATTGTCATGTTGGTATAGGCTGCTTTCATATAAATACGAAAGCAGCTGATCTCTTTAGCTGGCTCATTGTGTTAGAGAGTGCATTTCCTCTTCATACCTGCAGGGTGCAGTGTGCCAAACAATTATTACCTTTCCTGAACTTCTCTGCCTGGTCTCGCCACTGCTTCACTTCATTCTCATTTACCAACCTGTAATAGCAGACATGCAGGTAAGGAGAAAGACATTGACGTTGTAAGCCCTGCATGAAAGCTTTAGTGAAGAGCATTAAGAGACACAAAGCTTCAAGTATTATAAGTAACATATTATGCCGAATGTCTTGTGAAAATTCCCCCACCCAATATGGGAATGAAATATCTCATTGTATCTTACTCTGTTGGATAATGCAGCTGTAAACTAAATTAAACAATAATTAATATCAGCGTTACAGGGTATTTAGGCTTATCGTTATTGTCACAGTTAAGCTGTCGGCTCAATGAATATTATGTACATATTGTACTTCTGAAGCAAAATTAGTTACTTGTAAATTCAGAAGTTCATGTTTAAAGAGGTATAAGGTAAAATATATAGAGGTAGAAGTATCAGGGTGGAAATGAATCCAATCAAAATATGAAATCTGGTTAGGTGGAAGGGTTGAGAGGTGTTATAGGTGAGGAATAGAAACTAGAAAAGTGAAACCTGGAGTATCGATGGTGGCCATAGCTAGAGAAGACAGAAACAGTTTAAATTGTAAACAGAAAATTAAGGTAATTGGCTTTGAGGTCCAACTTCACTACTGTTAATGTAATGATTCACTCTAAAATACTCTCTAAAATTCACTCTAACCTACTTAAGAAAGCACACAAGGCAATTCATTGGAAACTATCAACAAATTGCTTGTGTTTGTAAGTGAATAACTGGCTAAGCTTGATAACAAACGTAAATTCTTAAATTACAACTCATGCTTATCCATAGCTGTGGAAAAAACCTTTATATAACGGAGAACTGTTTGGAGAACAGACAAGAGCAGGAGCAAGTGGTCAGAGGCGTCGCCACAGCAACCGCAAATGATTAACGACTACATCCCCATTTGTTTTAACAGTGTCTCTCCCTGAGCTGTCGAGGCACGAGACAAACCTTTCGCCCATACTCGTCAGGGCCTGAGGCAGCCAGCCAGCACTGAGGACATTTTAGTCCATGCCCTCCTCTTTCCCGCACATTATGTACTCCAAGAGAGTTGATGGAAACAACAAGTCTTTGGCATCGGTGTAAATGGGATCCTTCCTAGGTTTGGACTGTCGTAACGGATTTGCAACTGCCAGTAATATATGTTCGGAGATAGATGCGTTGCCCACAATTGCTCTGTTTGCTACTGAACAGAACTACTTGTTAACTGACACAATGGCATCTGCATTAGTCAATAGAATAGGCTGTGGGCCAGGGTTCACCCTGTTTCACATGTTAGTGCTTTCACTACAGAGAAAAACACTGAATCACTAGGTGATGCTTGATTTATACATGACAATTTAACGATTTGACCTGAAATGGTTTAAGAATAAAATAATACTGCTAGCACAGATTACATGCTGTACATAAGCACGCATATACACACACACACACGCGCACACACACACACAAAGAGTGTGAGAAAACCACAAAAATGCCATCTTCATCATTCAAAACACACCTCAATCACAAGCAATAGAGACTCTCTGGTCAACAGCATTTTAAACTGCACTGACAGCTACTGCAGACATGCTTCCATCTCTGACTGCTGTGCCACCGCACCAGAGCACGGCTGACGTGATCACTCGTTAATGCGATCGCACAGCTGCCCTTTCCATCTGGCTTTCCTGCTAAATTTCCCCATAGAAGCCTGACTTCCTCTGATTCTACCCACAACCCCCTGCTGCCCGCTACACCTCCCCAACCTGTCCAGTCACATTCTCCGCTCACACGGCTGGTAAACCAGCGAACATACAGCCTCATCCAGTTATACAGTACGTATCATTTACATACTACAGTATATGCAGCTACTGCCTACGTACATGAACACAGTTTCAACACTACTGCTCAGAAGCTACAGTTCAAGGCACATGTTGTGACACTGTAATGCTGCCCTGCCTTACGGCCATCCTTCAGATATAAAAGTGCATGTTGTTGACATGTATCCAAGGGAGGGGTGCTGCTAGATGATGCATTACCCACAAGGACCTACCCAGAAATAAGGGCTCGGTTGTGGCTTCTGAGGCTAAGGAGGCCAACTTTAAGAGCACACAGCGTAGGAATAGGATCTCCCTTTACAGGTCACTGTGAACGGCACTTTTCACTGAGAAATGTCTGATTTAGACTGCATGCTATTTTAGTGTACATACTGTACTTGGCCCACCAAGTACCAAGTAGACAGTATAGTATTTTAGAGCAGCTCACATGCGAATGATGTTCCTGACGTTGAAGTTATCCAGGGGCGAAACGTCGGGGTCCTCTCCTTTGTCATCCTGCAGAACGATCTGCTGGAGGATTCTGTCTAGAAGCTGCCAGTGTTGCAGGCTGCCCCCGCCACGCTTGTCTGGGGGTGACAGAGAGAGAGAGAGAGAGAGAGAGAGAGAGAGAGAGAGATGAGCATATCTTACATTTAAACATTCACACACACAGACACATACACCCACACACACCATTTGGTATGGAATTAAATTTCAACTCGGTAGCTTTCTTACTTCAATACAAATTCTCACACTAACTTTGCTAAATAAATAAACACTAGAATTTGTCAAAAATCTGCATGAAATCCTTCACACTATTTCATGTTCATTATAAATGTTGATGTGCTGGTTATTACACAGGGTGTCAGTGAATCTCCAATGTCAAATACAATCAGCATTACAAGATACTATTGCGTCTTAGATAATTAACTGCCTTCAAACCGCTGAGGAATGCCGCTTTTTAAAGCAGTATACCTGTCCTGGAGGCACACAGGCCAATTACCGACCTCGGCTTTTACGTGACTGGTGTCAAAAGAATCAGGCCACTCACAGGGCATCTGCAGGCAGTGTTGAAGAATTGAGAGGAGGTATGGGTAAGAGTCTGAGTGGCTGAGCTTCTTCTTGATGAGCTCAAACATGGCGCTAGCGCTCTTCGTGTCGACGTGGGTCTATGAGAGAATTAACATTTTAGTTTACGTTCATGTAGGCTCCAGTTTCAAATAAAGGATAACTTCACTAAGGAAAATTAGAAATCCCTCAAGCTAATTCAAGGTAAACCATTATCAAATGTGATAATATTAATCTTCAGAAGAACTACAGTCTCATTGACACGCACCATATCGAACCGTTTGGCCAGTTCAGAGTCATCCTCGTTCCGTACCATCTCAAAGAAGTCCAAATGCCTGTATTGTCACAGTGGGAATAAAAGTGCACATCTCATTTCAGTTTACAATCAGATGAGAAAATATGACTAAAGCAAACTTAACTATTATATTAAGCACACTCACCTGTCCAGAGTGGCGTTTTCATGCTCTCGAAGCTTGTCGATGACCGGCTGGATGCCCAACATCAGAAACTCGTACCTAAGGTGGAGGCGAAACTCCAGGTTGTCCTGGGAAAATGAGACGCACGTATGCTGATGTTGTCATGGAAACCGTCAAATCTACAGTGCTGTATATCACAAGTTATAAATCACAGTCTTTCCTTTGGAACAAATGTATGCATTTATGACTGGTACAGTACAGTATATGTTTACAGCATATAGTGTCATGCGTATATACTGTATATACCATGCTGCAATATTTCAACGCCATCAAACGTTGACACCGCTTGCACGCTAAGTCACATATTGCGAAAACATAGAGCCAAGCTTGGCCCCGCGTTGGTTTCCAGTATGTAATCTACGAGGCCTGGTGGTTAGGACTCACCTCCCCTGCTCCAGCATTGAGCACAGCATTGATGAAGGACATGATTGCTGTCTTCAAGTTGACCTCGTCCCTGTAGCGGCCTGTGCTCCTGTCCAACTCGTTCAGCAGCGTCTAGATGGCCAGGACATACAGACACATACAGACACAGACAGACAGACAGACAGACGGCCAAGACGAGAGATGAAGGTCACAGAGAGGACGCCCGCTATTATCAGAGCGTTCACTCCTCCCTCCCATTTGGGGCATGTACGTTCAGAAACACTCTGACGTAGTGTTTCACCATGCCCCGTGGGGATTAGTGAGACACGGTCCAGCTAGCCTTTCCCCCGAACACACACACTTCCCTACAATCCATAACTCTTCTCATGGAGCATTTCTAAGATATCTTATGTGTTGCTATAACCTTATCCGCACGACTGCAGGTATGCATGGGTCTCTAACTTATCAAAAATAAGCACATAGTTTATAATTTCTGTCAGAACATTAAGTATTTTGGCTGCACTTTTAAAGATAACTCTCTGAATTATACATTCACCCAGGATTCATGCCATAGGGTGCTCCCTCAGAAGTTCCGCCTCACACGTTGCTAAGACTACTAATGTTCCTATTTACGGAGCTCGGACCTCATAAAAACAATTAATTTGATTTTACTCGCACAGAGCAGACTGCACTAAGAGTAGATAATATTATTATTAGTGTATTAGCTTACAATCACTGACTACACCTTTAATGCCAGAAGCTGCTACAGTTTGCCAGTGTGAAGAGCAGTTCCAGAGACGTTCTATTGAACATCCCTTCTCACCTGGAAGCGGGTCCTCTCCGCGGCGTACTTCTGGTAGTGGGCCATGGCCTGGAGGACCTTCTTGTGGCCGTCGGGCACCAGGCACACGGCCCCGAGGATCTCCAGCACTGCCACCTTGGTTTTGATGTTCTCCATGCGCAGGCTCTGGGAGATGGTGCTGATGCTCTGTGGGTGGGCCAGGACATGGGCGCGCCCCTGGGAGTTGTTCATCAGGGCCTTGATGCAGCCGATGACTGACGTGTGCACGCGGCTCTCCGACGTCTCGTAGTCCATACTGCGCATGAAGTTCAGCAGGCAGGTGAGGCCGTCCAGCTCGATGAACCGCGTCACAAACCTGGACATGGGTGGATTAGCAATGGAGCCATTAAAGTGCCCCAGCTGTGAGCCTGACTCCACCCACTGCACAACTTTTAAAAATGTTAAAACGTTGTCGAGGAGCTGAGTGAGCAGAGGGGAGGGGCTTAGAGGGGATGACATTAACATCAATTGATTTTGAGTACACCAAAAGTAAACAATTGGGTGATTAAACGGATATGATGTGTAGAGCAATTTTCAACCCATAATATTCATAATATCTTTAGAAAAACAGGAATATTGTCAATATTAACACCAGCCTTGATGTGTCATCACAGTTCAGTGAGTCCTATTATTTAGTTGACAGCTCAAAAACACTATTTATGGTGCAGTTACCAATTAACAATTATAGCTATACATTTATCTTGATTATCAAAATAATCCTACTGCATTATGGGCAGACAGATTTTTTTAATTCACCACTTTCACACCCATTGAAAGCATAGTATACAGTACACAGTACACACGGTACATGAAACACGTGAAACGACATTCAGTTTCTTTAACAACCTTCATTCATTTGAGCTTATCTGGTCATTTTGCAACCCAACCCGTGAGAGCGGAGCTAGCGACTGAATGCCAAGCAGGGCATGTAAACATCAGGAAATGTGTCATCTAGCTGGCACACAGCAGATCTGTGCATGTACTGTCAGGGCTCATGAAATACTTCAGATAAATGCGATAAGAGTAAAACAAAACAGAGAACGTACAAGAGAAATTAATGGGGAGAGGGTCAGCAAAGTTAGATTTACTGACGCTGCTGTAATAGATACTTTGTTTAGACACTGTCGGCCGGACGAGAATGGTCCAAGTGTGGTTCCATCCCCTCCTACTGCTCTCTTGGTCCGTGGAAAAAGCACACTGGCCAGGCCATCAAAATATGCAAGTCATCCAATTATTATCCTATACATCTCTGGACGGGGCTCTTGTGCATGATTAAGCCCAGATATCCACGCACGCACGCACAGATATACCACAGATATACCACGCACATATACACACCAGTTCACCTGGAGGGGCAGGTAATCAGCTGATCGCCAGCAGTGTCTGTACAAGGTCATGGATATCACAGTACAGTATATGCTTGTACTGTGCAGCACAGATGCACACACACTGGATAAATGCGTTGATAATAAAACATTGTGAACTAGAGAACAAACACACACACAGTATTTCAATGTGATTCTTGTTTTAGAGCAGATGATACTCGATGGCAAATCACATTTGTGGTCTGCTCTCATCAGACAGACGAATCAAAGGCAAGCTAATCTATTAGCCATGACTTGATTCAGATGCAAGGCAGACGCAGGGCCGATGGGATCCAAATTGCGAGGTTCCATGTTTTGTATCAATGACAACACTTTGGCCCGGGGAGAGCGATTCCACATCGCATTAATACGTCTGTTCGCAAACTGCGGCCCACCTCGGTGACGGGTGGAAAATAGGTCAGACATCCTTATGATTAATGTATGGAAAGGAAAAGGAGCCGGAACGTTGTTTTTGGGGCGCGGGTTCAAACGGTGGTGGACAAGATTCAGGGATTAGTTTGAGGTCTGGGCGTCACGCGCTGTTGCCCTGCCGACAGCTCGGCAGAACCTCTCACATGTGCATGTAACCATTTTTATGTGCCTACAGTACGTGTGCACTGTGCACACAGCACGCATTTAACAGTTACTGTAAAGTAACAAAAAAAATAGAAAACCATAGCGGTAAGCTGCTATCCACTGTTTATGTGTGTCTATTGATATTTTCTCCCTCTCTTACACTTCTCTGGAGCCGTCTTCTCCCTCTTTCCACCTTAATACACACACTTTTCTTAATGATGTCGGTTTCAATCAGGCGATCTGATCTTCCCCTTTCCACTAACGCTCAGTCTTAGATCAGTGGCATGCACAGCCCCCCGCCTAGCCTCTTGGAACAGAGCTGCACAGCTAAAAACCCACTGGGGTTGTGCTCAAGACAGCAAGAGCTAGACAACTACTGAATAAGAAATGAGATCAGGCGGAGTGGAACAATGCAGAGGAGCGACACCTCCCCCCACCCAATCTAACCAGAGTAGGAAGGGGGGGGGGGGGGGGGGGGCAAGAGTGCACACACACACACCACTTATTCACTGACAGAGAACAGTGGATAATATAACTTTTCTCGGAACGAGACTAAACAAAAATGACAGCTGGGTGAAAATGACTGTAGCATGCTTTGTGTCAAGGCCAAAGACTGTGATAGGTAATGGCTTTAAAATAGCAAATACCCTGAACCAGTGTCAATCCATGCTTCTAAAGAAGAGAGGGATGAGTGAAGGACTAATCCAGACAGGACCAAGGTTGTCTTTTGCATCTTCCTTCCGATTAATCATGTTCCTGAAGGATATAGCGGCATGGTGGAAAGACTGTAGATGACCCCAACATTGGAAGCAGCTTCTAGCCTTCACCTGTAAATATTATATATCATATTATATTATAGAAAGGCCAGAGAGTGGTCAAGATCCCCTGTTCACAGAGGTGTCTGTTGAGCTTTGGAGAAGCATACAATACAACCACTGCTTTCTCTCAAAATAAATTATCTGAGACATGAAGCCTGGCGTAACGGCTTATGGACCAACGGCTGCAAACACACACACACACTTTGACACAGTGATCCCTATAAGGCTAAACTGCACATGTAGCCCATCTGCGGTGTGTATAGAATATCGTGGCATAAATGGGCCGGCTCGTATATAGTGGTTTATGGTCAACTCCTCAGGGAGTAGTTTGTGTGGGACTTAGTCCCAGGTGTGTCCTCTGACCAGAATGTCTTTGAGGTTGGAGCCATTTACAGTACAACAGTAAGTCACACAATGTAGACATTATGGTTTACAATACTAATAGGGTCCCTACAAAAAGGCACACTTGTGTTACCACAATAATCTGACAGTGGTATTCCTCTACATGTGTCACCCTTAGTGTTAATTCACCTTTGTGTGCCTGTAATTAGGGCCACAGTGAAAGTGTGGATGACATTACATCAAAAGAGGGAGGGAGGGCTCTACCAACAAGGTTCCCTTGCTCCTCGCTCAGAGGAATAAACACTGCGACAGAAGGCAGAAACACTGCTTCATCCCACACATCCATTCTAATGTGTTCTGTAACATGTGAAAACAGATCTAAAGTTTACCGTATGCTGCGCCAAGCCTTTGAAGCACCCAAAGGAATAATATTTGCATGTGTTGGTATAGGACCTGGACCTTCTAAGGGCCAGTTGACACAAGCGGAGGTGTGAGAAGGACATCTGCACTCAAGTCAATAATCTGCTGGAGCGGCTTGGCAGAGCAACACCGGACAGCCCGTCTCAGGAAGAGCTGCGATGCTTCGTCAACACGATCTGGTGTTACGGTGCATTATGGGTCAGTGCGACCTCACTGACCTCCAGGACAGCTCGTTTTTCCTGCTCATTCTGTTATTGTCCGATACCCTGTCCCTCCCTGTGTATGAAGGGCATCGTGTTTTAGAGGCAGCACTCAGAAAGCACAAAATGCTTAGAAACATCACGTAAACATGTCACACTATAAGCCAGGTCTACTGCACTTCTGTTTAAAAAGGAGCTTAGTTTAATAGTTGGCTCCCCGATTTACTAATAAAAAAAACAAAAACAAAAAGGTAAACATCGTGTGCACATAGTGTGGTGGAAATGCTGCCGACTGCCCATTAGCAGTGGTAAATATTTAAAGATTCGGAATGTAAACTGAAATGCACCACTGTTTGCCTTCACTTTGACTGCAGCTTTGCTTTAGGCTCATGGCTGAACTGAATTGGGCTGCTGCCGTTCGCATGAGAGGAGGCTCAGAGCCAAAGTATTAAGCATTAGCTCGAGGTAACAAGCGGTAAACAGTATTGCAAGAGTTAGTCAAGTATGTGTGGGGGAGGGGGGGGGGCGGGGGGGCGGGGGTTAAGGCAGGAACTGTTTAATCACGGATCAAATCTCTTGTTGACATAATGCAGATTTTGTGTACACTAAACAGACTAGTTAAATCGTTCCTCGTCTACTTGAGGTAAAGGGCAAGATGAGATATGGTATTTTTTATACAAACAACCCCCCCCCCCTCTACATTTTTCAGCCCAGCTAGAGGAAACGTACCATCAGTGAGTGGCTTGCAAACTTCTGCTTCTGCTTGCCCTGCCTGGCATGCTCCATGCCCACCATGCGGTTTGGTTTTGTGGGGACAAGAGCACCTTTTGACTAGACAACGCAGCTGTCCGCTTGGCTGCGAGGGAGCCAGGCCATTTCAGGCCATCTTAAAACAGTCATAAATCACTTCTCATTAGAGACAGACTGAGTTCCGACATCGCCTTCGAAAGCGAGGACGAGAATACATACGCTCACGCGGGGATGAGGAGAAAAAAAAACCCCTCCATTTCAAACTGACTGAATATGCAACACATGCTTCTGACCATCATCTCCAGGGGTCTGAGTGATTGCACACACAGACGCATGTATAACTGTACGCACTGTGTGAACACATTAAATAACTGTATACATAACAGATTTAACCCAGCACCGACATAAATCACAGTCTCTGTTTAAAGTACAGGCGGCCTCAGGCTAAAAGCCACCTGGACCTTTTGTCTTCTATCATATACTGTATATCAAATAGACAGGACCTGGGGGAAGGGGGGTATTATATATACTGTTTAGTCTCCCCCCACAACCCCCTATTGTTCTGGCTACACCTGCTCTACAGCAAGTAAGTTCACCACACCCAGCTGTGTGCCAATGTCTATCACCCATGTGACTGAGCCATTATGTTAGCAGTCAAGGAGATCATTTAAGGACACTTTCTCGTAACTAAAAGCGTAAATGACAACGAGAAAGGGAATTCTACATTTCATTTAACAGAATTCAAGCTAGAAAAGCAAGACATAAATATGATAAGATAATACTGGACAATGGTAGAACCATATAAGCTACAAAATACCAACTTCTGCTAGAGTCTAATTTGTCCTCAAGGAGAGAAATACCACATATGCATACACAAACAGATGTATGCACATACACACACTGTAAATCTAAACACGCGTGCACACACACAAACACACACAAACACGCGCACACGCACACACGTACACACACACACACACACAACCCAGACGTGACCCAGACACTTAGGCTCTGCTGGGTTTTTGTCACTCTACACTTAAGGTCTGTCGTGTCACCACTCCCCCCCCACCCCAAGAGAAATCTCAACACCCCTGCCTCGGTCCAGACCACTACATCACACAACTGGCACAGACTGATGGACAGTTCCAAAAAGAGCAACTGAAAGGGGGGTGGTGGTTTATTAGCGGGTTGTCCAGTGCTCTTGCATGTTTCTTTGTGGTTGACGAGTGAGGCCTTACAGCTGCTGCTGACAACATCAAGGGAAGAGAATCAGGAAGTCTTACTTTCTTTTAAACCAATCACACGGGCCGTTTTAATACTCTACAGAACCATGACACAACACAGGCTACCCAACCTTTGAGTGTACAGTTAGAAATCAGCTGGTGCAAAGGTAATAAGTCAAACAATGGGAATGAATGACTGGCTCAGCCGTGCCTGGCCGCTGCACAGTTTAACTGGGAGCGCTCACCTCATTGGTTGAGTGCGGAGTGCGGTCTTCAGGTCCTCCACAACTTTGTTCCTCATTTCCATCTCCTCTTCATCGAAAGCAAACAGGGTTTGCATCTGTGTAGTAGGAGAGACACATATTTAGTGAACATGGGGAAAATAGGGATATTAGATTTTAGAGTTTGTAGTGTGTTGCTTTCTAATTTGAAGCCAACTCGTATGGCCTTCATACATTTAACTCTAGGTTGAGACTTGTTATAACAGTAAATGGTATGGAGCACCAATGTTCTATATTTCCACATTGTATAGGAATGTTTCAATTGTAAATATGTTTCTAGAAGGACGTTTAATCAGTGCCTAATTATGAAAGCTTTTTAGTTCACCACAAATCAAAAGGTCTTCTACTACTTCCCATGAAATGTCCCGCAAACGCTGTTTGCAGCAATACTACATGCCAAATGCAATCCTGAAGTCAATTAGCTACAATCAGAACTGCAACAAATGGGGCAGATCAATAAAAGCCCTCTGTTTGTGTGAATGCATTGGTGCATGGCTCAAAGGCTCTACCGAACAACATCAAATGCCAGTTGTGCTTCAATCAGTCTAGGGCGAAGGGCTTCTGTTCAGCTACAGCAGAATCCTAGTTGACATGTCACTACCAAGCACTGGGGTTAACCCACTGTGTTTTTCATGAGCACTGTCCATTTTGTAACCTACCTGTCTAAAAGACAATACAGTGAGTATATTTTACAATCCTTGACATGAGCACTACCTTAAAACAATCAATAGGGAGCAACATATTTTGCTCAAGAAGTTGAACTATGCTCTGTCCAGTGTTTAACCTATAAATGGTGCAGTCAAAACATCCGTATGTCCAAAGGCTTCCAAGACCCTGTGCCAAGGTGTAAAGACCCTGGCTCCTGTTCCCCTAAATGAATGTGTTCACTCTGAATGGGATGCTGGACAAGTGTTGGGGAGACTGAATGATTTGGTCACGCTGGAAGCCAAATCACCATGTCAGCGAGGCTAGCCAAACGGCTCCTCTCTACATCTGTTACTTGTATGCACATGCTTACCTGCCAAAATGCACATAAGGACGCCATTAGCTAGTTAGTAGGCCAGCAGGGCAAGTTACAGCTACAGAATTTACATGGTGCCCAACAAGCAGAACGTTGTGTTTAAGTGAACCGTCAGTGTGCTGTAACTTAGTCAGACATTGCTCAGCTCGATGCTCATCAAGGTAATCGGGACCATGTGGATCGGTAACGAGCGATGAGAAGATCTTATTCTGCTGCCCAATAAAAACAACATCAGCACCCAGAGTCACCAAGATAGCTCGGACACAGCAGGGTTAAAGAAACACTTTACGTCACAATCTAGTTGCAGAGCATTTCAGGTATCACTTGGTGACCAATGAAAGCTACAGAGCTCCGACAGGGTTTTTATGAAAGAGTATCGACGATCTGGTTTTAATCTCTATTGGGCAGCAAGGCAAAAATGAGCACATTTAATAATGTAGCTACAGTGGAGGAGATGTCCTGTCATCGTTTCTGCGCAGTGTGCTTGTCTGGGAGCCATAACTTGAGGTCACAGCGGAGCAGAGGGTCTCCACACTAGAAATGTGCTCTGTGAAGTTGCTGTCTAGCGCAGTGCGGTAAAGAAGACGGAAGAGGGATAGCAATAATTTAAAAAGGGGGAAGAAGCTATAGCGTCGTCTGAGTTACAGCATGCTTGGCTCACATGCAGAAAAGGAACAAGGGAATGCCTGTACTCTGTGAGAGGTGTGTTGAAAGTGATGGTGAAAAGGCTGACACAAGCACGTGCTCTTGCAGTGTGTCTGGTGTCTAATAGGAAAGGAACTACTACTGCCCTGATGGATTTGGAATTGGTGACAAATCTGCACTTTTTCTAGACTTCACGTTCATATTGATGCATGCGTGCGTGTGAGCGGTCTAAGCATTTAAAAGCTATGCTGGAACTGTTTTCCAGACATTGAGCTCAGGTAACAACGCACCATTTCAAAAGTGGCTCATTTTCCACCGAAGTCGGGCCAATAAACAAAAACAGCTGTAAAAATAGAAACATGCAAACACAGCTTGTTGCTACAGGCATATTTGCCAAATAAACAACGTGGCAATAAACAGATATTAAATGCCATTACTTTCTGGCCCCACCATTTGTGTTGATATGCGTGAATTACAGTTTAACAGTTTTTGCACTTTAGGGCCAGGAAAGGCTTGTTAAAATCCAAATTCCTTTGACGCATTTGGCCAGGTGTTAGGTAGGCAACAGGATAAAAATAAAATACCAATATTGTGGTGGAAAGTATGAAGTAAAATATGAAATGATTTGTCTCTCCAAGTTGAAAAATATGTAGAATTTGAGATTTGCAATGAGTGCTAGCTAAAAGAATTAAAGAAAATGTTCTGCCATCGTGAAGCCCATTCATAAACTTGTTAGCTGTCTGTACGCATTCATGAGATTTGACATGCAAGGCAGATTCGCGGGACCACTCAGGGAAGAGAGGCACTGACTAGTAGAACTCTAAGTTTAAATTGAAGTTTAAATTGACTTGTACAGAGGCAAAGGCTATTAACCATAGCAAATACACTCAGTGAACTTGACTTGCTGATAGCTGACGGATGTCTATGGTATTTTTCACAAATTAGATGAATTTTATAGCCTTACAATTCTACCTACAGCACCTTTAAGTCATTAATGAAAATGTGGTCCTCCATTTCAGATTTTAAGATCTTCACACATTTGTGGAGCAGAACTGTATTCATAAGGAAGGTTCTGGGTGTCAGGTCACAGGCACCAACCTGGTCACAACTGACATATTGTATCTGTGTCACACTATGTATCCACCTGTGGCTACACAAGTTTGTTCCACATTAGAGTAGTAGGCATTCAGGATTGTTGTTTAACTGTTTTATGTATGCACCCGAACAACTCAGAATCAGATTATAATACATAACCAGTATCCAAAAAGAATGATCTGCCTTTGGATAAACACAATTTGCTGATGTTGATCTGTACTGGCAGCCCCACTGGCTAAAACTAATCCATATCACAATCCTGGTTCCTCTCAGATGCTCTAGCAGTCATTCCTGCTGAGTGGATAAACAGCCTGTTTGTCATCACTCTGTGTGTGAATGCTTGGTTCACAGGGCAGGAATGTGCCCTCCTGAATCCAGCGAGTACAGTCGCCATGGAAATGATGAAAAGTGAGAGGAGAGGAAAAAAGGCACACCATAGTGATTCACTATAGATGACTACCATAATGTATATGTTACGTATTCTACAGTTTACTCTATTATGTTAACACTGTAGTGCACTGCATTGTATTAACTATATGTACTGTAAAACTTTTTATTTTAGAATGCCTGGCAAGAAAATCTGACAAAGGGACTGCTGATGAAAACTAGCCTGTGGCTAACTCGGGTACATCCACATTACAATACCGTTAAAGGTACAGGCCCTCATGAACGTACGTTAGCGAGTGCAATGGAAAAGTGAGCGCAGCCAGAACGCAGATAGCGCACTCCCATTGCATTTTACGTTGGAAGTACTAAACTTGCGAACTTCCGATCACGTAATCTGCGCTTGGCACCGCCCTCTAATTTCTATGTCTATGTTCCAGCCATATCTGTAAATTGCAGTGCCCGAAAGCAATGGAACGGCAGAATCAGTAAACAAGTAGGCTAGACCCATTTATAAATAGCCTACTTGTCTACTGTATATGTATCGTCAAACCTAAAGATAAAGGGCATAATTCTACCCTAAAATAAGTAAGCAATCAAATCCTTCAGCAAGTCTCTCCATGGCCTGTGTCTTCATCTTGCTGAGATTAACCGTGCCGTTGCTTGCTTCTCCTGTTCAAAGAAACGCGCTAACTGGGATAACACGTGCTTTTCAGAGGCGGAGAATTTTCACGGAAAAACCGGCTTGTGCTTTGCACCGCAGTTTTCATACAGTACATACAAAGACAAAGATAAATGAATGACTCACAGCAGCCATGGAGTTGATGCGGTCGATGTAGTAGTCAGGCCAACTGGTGGCTAGCTTGTTGGGGTCCTCTTGCTCCTGTCAGTGGACACATTGCCAAACTGTCAGCATTGCACGAGTACATGTCTGGACGAATAGCTTTAATGGCTTGCCTAAGAAGCGCAAGCAATGTGCAGATTTGTGCAGATTTCAGAAGATCTGGCCTACATTTAACACAGCCTATATACAAAATACAACAAATTTAAAATGTGAGTGGTAACAACGCTGAAATTATGTCACACCTGGAGCAAAATATGACTGGTTTAATGAGGATGTTTTGGTAAATTACACGTTAACAGATTTCAAAATTAGATTAGCCATTTCAAGTCAAGCAACACAACTGGACACGTATCTGGAATTGTACACAAGACACTTTATTTCCATTACTCCCCATTAGTAGTATAATAACTAGGAGTATCAGGAAGCACCTACATTTTAAGACCTAGGAAATGAAGAGCCAATTAACCAGATTAAACCACAAGGGAGGACAGACCACAGCTGGGTCAGCACATCTGACTACTGACTTGCTAACGTCTAGAATGTATTCCATTCAGAGATCAACAGCGACAAAGAGATATGGAGCAAGTGAGTGATACTGACACAGATATACTACCTCCAGGAATTAAGTGATCTTACTGACAATAGCATTAAAAAGGATAGCGTTTGAATGTAATTTGTATACAGGCCAGTCACAGGGAGTGTGATGCCATGAGCATGATGCACATCGAAGAAGACATTATTGCTTCACATCTGGCGATGTTTAGGCTGAGCTCTGGGCACTGATGGAACCAATGTTGTCATTGTTCACATTGTTCAAACTGCGTGCTCGTTGACGAGGGTTGGAAACCCGAGAACGATTGACAACAATACATTATTTGATTAGTACTAACTACTAAGCTAGTAATCGGCTCATAATGAAAAAGACCAAAATGTGTACACAAAGAAAGACTGTTTTGTGTTGAGGGAACCAATAATAAATACGCAAATCTATGTATAAAATCTATGTATGCGTTTCTTAGATGTATCTGAGTAATGTGGGTCCAGACCACTACAGAATCAGATCAGGCACATCTGCTTATCTTTTATTGAACAAATCTCAGTTGAGTATCATGTCTGGTTCCCTTACTAAAAGGTCATTTGTGTTTTAGCATGTCGGTCAGTTTGCCCATAGATATAAGAACTATATGTACTGTATTTTGTGTGACCCATCCATTCAATTGGAAAATTACGTATCATGTTGGGTTGGTGGTGCAAAACAGAGCTGACCAAATCATTTGTTTTGGCTTAATCGTAATATGGGACAAGCACGCGATGATGTTCCACAGACATTTGTAGATGTTTTATTTGTAGATTTTGTATTGCTCTGGTAACACAATGAACTACATATCACTGCAGCTCCACTGCTCCACCTATATGATGTGTGGCAATCAATATGTCTGCCCCAGAAAGACAGCTTGGTTGAACGAAATACAGTTACAGAAGGCCAGAACCTCACTGGATATATAAAATATGCATTTCTGTTCTAGTTTTGTCTCTGCTGCACAGCAAACTTTAACGTACATTCTACATTGGTTGCATTCTGTTATGTTTTTTTACTGTTGTTCCACTGCCATGCTCTATACAATTTGCCAGAGACCGAGCCTGATGTTAAGATGAACAACTTATCAACAGACTAATAACAGCTTGCCAATACAACCTTACAAACCTGTGTCGAGTCTGATGCTACATTTAACCTGGCAGTTTCACGGCCCAGAGTAAAGTACTGCAATTTTCATGCCGTTTTGGAACAAATGAAAGGTGCTGGTAATATAATGGAATATTCTGCTGGAATGTTAGCTTTCAATAACAGTTCTCATTGTGTGCTAGCCTGGTTTGTTGATCAAATAGATAATGACCAATATTAAAGTAAAAACAGGCTGAGCATGTGGGGTCCTGCCTACAACACCTCCGTACACCTGAGGTGTACAGAGGTGTATGAATTTAGCTGTACACTTAAGTACTACTGTCTATGACCTGTCTCATACACTGTACTGTAGCATGTTAAGTTAATGAATGTAGAGGCCCTGACCCCATTATTCTATTATACTCATACACACTGCACTGCATTAAATATGATTTACAACCTGTAGCGGCGAGACAGGAATCCCCAACTGTGCATCATGTATACTCGTGTAGCAGCCATTTGTTATAGGATATATTGCTGTGCCTAAGACCCAAAAGCCAGACTCGGACTTGAGGTGTGCTAGGTTTCCAAGTGTCTTTGGCAGACAACTGGGTTTTTTGAGACACCTGTTGAAAGATGAAATAACATATGTCACTTTATTGCCATTATCAAACGCTGAAAAGGTTGCCAGGTTCCAAAAAATGAGTTACTGCATATGCACTGTATTGCTTGTCAGTTATATAGCTCACATTATCACAAGGAGCAGATAGTTCAAAGTTCTAAATATTCACATTTCATACATTTTTAGGCCAAATATATTTTGGAATGATATGGCTATGATATTTGGGAGGCTGTTAATAATAATAAAAAAAACGCTAGCATAGGCTACTTAAAACATGTTCTATAGCCATGTAATGCTAATCTACAGATGCCATGTTTTCACATTCATTGTTTCCAATCTTCAAGCTTTGGCAAGCGACTCACCCCAATCACTCGTTTTACTGTAGTCCAATTGTTCTGGGTCTAAAATGGGCCAAAAGCCATGCCTTGGCTCTCAGTGGCCAGCTAATGTGTTTCTGCGTGCTCTCTGGTTTCTGCTGGTTAGAGTGCTTCCCGCCCCTATTCCCCTGTGCTCAGAGAGGCCCTCCGGGACCCTGGCTGAACTCTAGGGGATTCCAAGAAGACACAAGGTGTCCAAAGCCATGACAACAATACTAAACCAATACTAAAATGGAAAATGGCAGATTTCAAGAAGATATTTTAAAGGCACATAGAGAACTACAGTATAGAGGCCTATACAAATGGGATAACTACTACCAGGGGCTGTGTAGTTAAGTCATTTTAAAGTAATTTGTAAATTGCATTCCAACTGGATGAATATCTGTGCAATTTCCCCCCAAATCACCGCACATGGCCCAGATGTAAACGTCATTCACACATATCTGTCAAATATGGAAACTTTAACTTTAACGAGGGTGAAATGGAAGGCAGAACTGTGCTGTCTGTCACTGCATGGTCTGTTAACAGTGACTAGTGACTTCCTATTAGGCAGACAAGACAAATGCTGTTTTGCCACCTTACTAAGCTGTTGGGAACTATCTGACAATACAATGCATGTTAGAGAAGACAACTGTCAAAAATGTTAAATTTGCAAATAGTTCAAAGAGAAACCAGATTAAGCAGACACAACTGCATTAATTTCTCATATGTACTTAAGGAATAGATATGCTTATAAGACTGTAGCGTATGAATTGACACCGGAGTCATTTTAAATAATATTTGTGGATTTAGTGAAACATGAGCTAAGCAGATCTAGAGTGAAATGTGTAGATTATAGTTCATTTTAATACATTAACATTATTCTTCAGGCTTCACAATAATGACTGCATCTGTAAGCATACAGTGGAATGTCCAGCACTTCGAAGAGCTGATTCCAATGCAGGGAGTATTTATTTATGGAAGCTGGGATAAAGTATCACCCAGAGAGACAGGAAATGGACAGGATATTGAATTCTTGAAGACTATGTAATACGCGCGGCCTCTTGCCTCTCACAAGTTACACAAGTTTCCACACACATTAAACAAATCCTTGTGAATTCTCCAAAAAATGCAAGGATATTACTGAATACAATAGGCTTCATCACTTAAAGAAACGGTACAATGTGATTGCATGGTCTTCTCATTCAATTATAATGAAAAGTAATATTATATCGCACATTTAAAATGACAGGAGAATGTATGCTTTGACAATTCAGACAAGAAAAGTCCTATTAATTTGACTTTTCTTAAGGACAGTGAATAAAGGACAGTTGCTCTCCCTGTCAGTGCACTTTGACCAATGACGGGCCATATTGAGTGTTCATAGTTTGGATACAAATATGTGCAATTGCAAAAGCTCTAACAGGAGTCAAAACACCCTACTTGGCCCTAGGAATTTACACGACATTAAGATGCATACCTGGCTCTGAAACTTGTGGCTGTCATCAGTAATGTTGGATGCATGTTATACCTGTACTGTAACCTCACAAATACTGTACACACTGAAGTCTTTTTAAACCCTCCTGGCTTTGCTGAATGGGTGGCTGAGACAAAAGGTTCAGCTATGGTTTCCTTATTTAAGGTCTAAAAGGCCTTAACAAGATGTTCCAGCTGGTCATGATACTAAGAAACCTATAGCCTTATTAACACTAATTCCTCCCCACTGAGATACGTCAGGCTCTAATGCAGTTGTTATTAAAGTGGGTGTTGGGAAGATCAATATTTTGAAGCTGTAATCCATCAATTTTTGTCATTTAAAGCATATTGGTTTTCGTTTTGTACTTCACACTCGCCACCAGAGAGATCAAATGTAAATGTACATATGTCAAATACAGGAATAATTAATGGAAGCATTCCCAAATTGCATGTTGGTGAACAATAAAGTGTTTGTTTTATTCCTGGGGTGTTTAATTGACAAACAAAAGGAGAATTCAATTTAACCAACATTGCCTAGATGAGCATTTAATTATTATGCAAGCACTGCTGAGGTTATCATGCAACATGTTTTGAGGGAAACAAAGAAACAATCATTGCCTCGTCAGAGTGCATTTGGTGGCTCTCCAAACCTTTGCTAACCACAACCAAAACAACCATGGTTGTTGCACGACTGGAGGAAGCAAGGAGACCAGCGTTTGTCACGGACAGGAGTGTCTCTGGGAAGTTCTGCCGTATTTTGCTGTGTTTTGTAGCTATGTCCCTTGAATCACCTGTTATGTGTGCTATATTCTAATTGCTATAGTGTGCTTGGTGCACATTTTTAAACAAACATCTGCCTGCATATTCATAATGTATTTATAAAAAGACCCAGTTGTTTTTATGGTGATTCTCCATTGCACCGCCTCTCTCTATGAATGAGGGGCTTGTTTGATTTCTTCTCCGGTTTTCCGCTGCACCTTGCTACCCTGGTTCTGCTCTCCGTTTCCTGGCTCGGATATGGGACAGGTTTTTTCCCCCTCTACCATAGAGGAAATTACTTCTGACTAGAAGAGGAGGGGGATAAACGATGAACTAATATATCCTACCTCTGAACCTGACTTAGTTCGGCACTGGGAGCGTTTTCTGTTCCAATTTGTACAGGTTGATGCCAAAACATTGTTTCCACTGCCTACATTATGGTACAAAGAGTCTTTATAAATATCTGTGGTCACTGCACTGAGATATTCAAAAGTGATATGGAAGGGTATAGTGAATGTTAGCATAGCTTGTATTTTGATTTTTTTCATTAGATTTGACCTGTACTGTACAGAATAGTTTAAGATACTGAATTCAGGGCATAATAGATGGCAAATCCTTTGGTTATCTTGATTTACATAATGGAAGATTATAGTTCACATAAATATTCATTTTCAACCCTTTGCCAATTTATTCTAAACATCTTTAGTGTCCCAGCCTCCATTCAGGCCTTGACATCCCTGTTATATAACCACTAGTACATGTTTCCAGATTGCATATGAAGAAACATAATGCAGGTACCTGTACATTCACACAAATCTACACATAGACAAACCAAAGAACCTATATAGATAATGAGCAAGCATTCACAAACACACACAAATTACGTTGCGTACTGTACAGTATGTTTACTCCTTTTTAAAAGGCTGTTGAATCTGCCTGGCCTGCATCCCGTGGAATAAGAGAAGAGGGGGTCACAAATCTTGGTCTTTAACCGATCCTGCTTCAAACACAAAAGCCTCAGCCAAAAACAAATTAGCAAAGAGACACAGGGGAGGGTTTAGGGCCATTTATTCAATTTGCTGTGAAGAAATGGGCTGAATTCTAAGTAGAATATCATTTCCTGGTGAATATTTGACCACATAACCAAGTTGCTGTGGAGAGCCGGCCCGGCCGGGCATAAGAGAAGTGAGGGGTGAAATAGAGGCCTTACAGAATGTCCTATGAGCTGATGGCATGTTAACGTGTTACGTTGACAATTAGAAAATCACTTGTCAATAGAGTGAGTGAGATGTGGAGAGCAAAGTGTTTGGAATGGTGGGTAGGATCACATTAAACTGCACGTGTGAGCGTGTGGCTGAGCGAACACGTGCGCAAATCTGGCAAATACATGAATATAAGCCATGCGTGCAAAGTATTGTGTAGTAGTGTGTGTTTGAAATAATGTATGTCATCGTGTACAGTATATGCTTATGTTACAGCAATCGTGAAACGGGTAGTTTGAGAGAGTTCTGTGGCTAAGCCAAGACAAAAAGAGTTCTGGTTGGCAGCTGCCCTTCAACAACATTCGCCGACAGTTCAGCTCTAAACCGTGAGCTAGAGTGGTCATTTAACAAAAGGTCAGCCAGGAGACTTGAGAGCAGTGGTACAGTACAGTGCATTGGTCTAACCCACCTTCTTCTTGCTGCAGTAGATTTGCCATTTCTTCTCAGCAGGCAGAGCAAACATGGCTTCCCTGTTCTTGTCAGTCAGGTCCAGCTCATCCTGAAACAAAGAGATCATAATGAAATATCTTAATACAGTATATCTTTATAAGGAATGACCATTCATGTCAACTAATTTCAGATCATAAGCAGCAGAATATCATCTTTTTACATGCTACATTTTAGGAAGACAGCAAGCAAGGAACGAGAAAAGGATAAAAACAGGCATGTACATTATAACAGACCACTGAATCTCTCATGGTGATTTAACGTAACTGATTGCAGATTACTGAGTAGACGTCTACAGACATTCGCATCGTCTCTGCTACCCAAGGACTAGTGAGGAGGTTTTTAGCAGTCATCCCACTGCTCTACAGCTTGGTGCAAGGTGCCTCCCAGAGCTTTTGAAATGCATATGAGTTCAGGAAATTAGCCTTTGTGTGCCAAGGAGGAAAAGTCTTGGAAACGATCTGGCAGGGGATGAAAGGACAATGAAAAATTACTAGAAATGACGGTAGATGGAGAGAGGGAAGAGCTAGACAGTGTAAGACAGATGTATTGCTAAAAAGAAAGAAGGTTAGAGGGAATAGACCATATGAGAGAGTCTGGAGAGAGGAGGGTGGGATGCTGTGCACCAGGGCTTTGTGCTCAAGCCCAAACTAATCTCATCATAATGGTTTTGCTACCATGACATCAAGCGACACTGCTGGAGCCCCTGGGCCCCTTAGCGCCAAGATGGCTACCGGTGCCAATGGTGCATGAGGCCCCTTAAAGCTAGTCTGTGCATTCAGAGGAATGACATCATCTCTCACCTAGGCTATTCAACTGGATAACTAACAGGACCATTATTTAAATAAAGGGAAGAAAATCCTGTGGAATTTCTTCCCTTTGGGAACTTCAGTGGATCACATCACAAACCTCAGCTCATGTCCACAAGAAATACAATAGTTATTTAAACAGAGGTGTGTCCAATCTTGACACAACACAAGCTTCTCAGCAATGAATGATGTGAACAAAATGATTTTGTCTTATTTACTCATTTTATTTTGACTGAGGATGACATCATTTATTTTAAAATATTTTCATTGGCTAAACTTTAACCAAAGGGGAGACAGGCTATTCTCATGAAGATATTAGTGTTTACATTTCCAGACAATTTAAAGAGTTTGTCTGGGCTACAGTATAATATTTTTCTTACATATATTTCTTACATGTCATTTTAATATTAAACCAATATCCCAAACACCCTTAGAAAAGCTTAAAAGCTTCCGTGGCTATCCATATGGTTAACTGGTCATTCCAGTTCCAGCATAACGTGCCACGTTTCAAATGTGCTGGGCTTATGTTCTGACCCATCGTGTAGACTGGGCAGCATTATGATAGCCGTAGCATGAAGCTAGCTTCCAACTAGCCGAGGTCTCTGTGGGCAGTGCATCAGAGATCAGCCCATCGTGACTGGGGCGCCTTTGGTTGTGTGGAAGGCCGAGAGAGAGAGAGAGAGAGAGAGAGAGAGAGAGAGAGAGAGAGAGAGAGAGAGAGAGAGCAGAGCATTAGAAGAGTATATCGGGTGGAAACGGGAATTCTCAGGAAGGTCATGCCAATTGGAGAAGCTCCGTTCCAGTTATGCAACAGCACACCCGCCTTTACCTCTGTACAAAACATGCTCTAGTACCACATCTCCATCACATGGCACTCCTCGTGACCCCCCCCCCCCCACACACACACACACACACACACACACATACACCCCCCTCCTGCTCTCTAAGCCAGACCACACCAATAGAACTGCTCAACAACAGTTGAAATCCCCTTTTCTACATTGGCAAACATGATGGGAAAATAAATTGGGAAAATACAATATTGTTCAACTCTGAGGGGGACAATAAGAATACATATTGTACCTAGGGCCCTTTTGAAAATGTTTTATAAGAAAACTTATATCATCACTGTCTTAAACATTTATGACTACACCCTCATATTCTTATTCACACATAATAGGCTTTGACAGGTCTGGTGGTAGACATAATTTACTACTGTAATTTTTGCAGATTCAAATTCATTTTTTAAGCCAGCAATCAAAGTAAATATTATGGCCCACTTATGACCTGCATACAAAGTGCGCAAGTGTGCAGGGCTACACCTATATGAAAAGTACAGCTCAAGAAGGATTTAGTCAGCAATACATGTGTGTGTGTGTGTGTGTGTATATAACTGTGTGCACGCCTTTGAATATTGGCAATCAGCCTTTTTCCTCGTGTGAAATCCTGCTGAACTGGTTGGCACAGTGACATTGTTCTATTTCACGCACGCACGCACTCACGCACACCATCTTCTGCAATGCTACCAGGGTGGGACAGGAAGGCAGAGGAAAGACAGGCAAGATGGCAGGAAGTCATATGAGGCCTCTGGGGAACACAGAGGAAGCAGTAGTCGCCATTAGTGACCAAAGCGAGCATGTGCATTGTACACCGCGTCAACTCATTCAAGCTAGTCCTGGATGTCTCCAAAGGCCAATCCTGAGACATTAACATTAACACACCCAGGGAAAAAGGGTCAGAGGTCAGCCTCTTAGGGCAATGGTAGATGTGGGGTTATAATGTAGACCTATCCTCCCTTTGTAAACCATTTAAAGCCTGGTATCAGCCCTCACACGCCCCTGCGCGTCTCACAAAGTTCACATGAGTCAAAGAATCCGCTTTTAGATGAGTCATAGTAGCTAGCTGTTACAAACCTACCCCTTTCTCACTCAGTCCAAACAAACCTGGACGCAGCCCACGCTATGGCTGGGCAACGGCAGCAGCAGTTGGCTTGAAGGTACAGAGAGGAAGCTCGAATAAATAACTGCAACACAGTCGGCCCGACAAAGGCCAGGCCGCGGTAGAAGAAAAGCAGACGGTGGACAGAGAACATGGAAAAAAGAAGGGTGCATCCCAGGGTATATGGGCAAGGGGTGGAGGAGGGGTAGAGGAGGATAGAGAACAGCTACAGTAATGCTCTCTCTTAATAATGTGGTGCATGTCCACTTCAAAAGCCTCATTAAATCCACTGAAGAGGAGCATTAAGGACAGAATGTATTTGAAGGCGGGTCCAGTTTTCTGGGAACCTTACTTTTTTTTAAGTGACAATGCCTAAGGGGAATGCATAAATAATTTGAGAACAGACTTGCAATACTAACAACCCTGTTCACACAGGGCAGATGGGATTACACAATGGTGATGAAGACCTTGGACAGCTGTGATACTGGCCAGAGTGGCTAGATTAAATACTGTTCCAGATTTAGAGACAGACTACAGCTCTCCAGGGAGGGAAAGAAAGTTAAAACACAAAGGAAGGAGGAAAGGATTGAATCAAATTAAAAAGAAGAATACAAAAATAGAAAAAGAAAAGCAGAAACATACAGGGCCAATCTGCCAATATGTGCCAGATGTTGGCCTATCTACATATGACGCAGTCGCACCAGTTTGTTCAGGATATACTCCGCTCCTGTCATCTGAATAGTTAAAAGGATTAAATTACTTCTGTAGATGAGGCGATACCATATCATCTCATGGACTGCAACACCTTTAGACACATCAACAGCAATGCGTTTAAGGCCATGGTTTGGATTCCAATTTATGTTTGGCAGAGAATCTAACAATGGCCTCCATGTTTGAGTTTAGACTTGTTATCTTTCTTTGTGCATGTAAAGAATGCAATTAGCATTTATTTTTATTTGTCGGATCTTGAGCTTCTGACATCTTTCTGAGGCTCCTCAAAATCTTTAGTTCAGGTCTGCAGTGCTCAATGTGCCTGCTTTGTGCAAACACATGGTGGCCATATGTAGATTTTCCAGTGTCGCCATCAGCTGATTTTAAAATGGAAGTCTGGCTGTCTCCAAACCACCTCAGTGACATTTCAGTTGACCGCCATTAAGCTTCACAGCACCTGTCCTGCAGTATAGGTGAGGTTCTGTTACCTACCTACTGTACATTCAAAGGGGACAACTGGCAGAAGACTGAAGCATGAATACTGCCAGTTTGCACACATGGCTCATTTAACATTTTTGCTTGAATGCCGTTAAAGCTACAATCCATTTAATATACTGATCCAATGAACAGAACACACGGCTGCTGCACATTCACTATCAGGAAACTGCGGCTGACTGCAAATGTGTATTTTGATTTGTGTGATCTACTCCCTTCTGATGTGGTCTCTGGCTAACATGTTTGGCTAACACGAATTACTGGTGTTTGCTTCCAACTTCATTTGCATGGGTTTTTAAAGTAATGATACAGAAGGTCTATTCTCTATGATATGGATTCAGTTGAAATGGCCGTCAGAAAAACGTTTTTATTCTAAAACATTCAAATGTTTAGTTGCCAATAACTGTCCTTACTGTAGCATTACACATAAACCAGCTGTGTTACAGCTTTTCATCAAGCTGGAGGGGACACAGTTAACTTTTACCTAAACTGTCACTTTCCCCACACAGCGGAAAGCCCATTAAAAGGTAAACAAATGAAGGCGGTTTCTTCCCACGTTTGGCCCAGAACTGTCACTCCCACTCCAAACGCACAGTTGAATCTTGTTCTCCTCCTCAGGAAAGGCTTTCATAACAATAATCCCTTGGTGCCATGGAAACGCGTTATGTTTCGCCCCCATTTCCACCAATTTAGCTTCATTTGCGCCACTCGTTGACTCCTTACAAGTGTTGGTGTCAGTATGATAAACAGCTTGCCCAGACTGTGCGACTCCTGCAGGTCCAGTGGAACAGGTGCTTGGATGACGGGTCAAACATGTCAGCCGCAGCAGCAGTAAAACAGATGTGGGGGATGTCAGTCTATCGACGGATGGCTAGCCGACCAGCACTAACCTATGATAATGTGTGTCTTGGTAATCCAATGAAAGCAGCCATGATGAGTCAACCTGTCCACACCAAATGGTGTGATGAGATTTAGTAAAAATCCAGTGCCAGAGAACCACCCAATAACATCTAGAGGTTAATCTTGCCAATCTGGATGGGTGCAATTCCAATCAGATACCAAATTCTCAATTTCCCTGAATAGACGTTCTGAAACATGGATGATCTGGGTCCAGAGAAAAATCCCTCTGTACCATACGTCCCCCATTCTGCAATAGCCTGAGAATCTATCTGTGTGAGCTTCACCTGGAGAGGAGGTAGCTATCCTAAATGTAGGTCATTCGGTCTTCTCAACCATGAGGGTTGTCGTGATTTGGCTAAATATTCCCAGATGCAAGGCACATTTTAGATTTAACCCAGAACCCTCTGTTTCTCTGTTTCCTATAATGTCCATCCATGTTACTTTCTTCTACGCTATAACCTGCGTCTTGCTAACCTGACATGCCAGAGGAATTGTTGTCACAAGTCCATTGAAACAGGATGGTCTCACGAGGCTAGCTTCTTGCAAGCAACCTTTCAGACACTTCAGCTGCAGGGAACAGTAAATGCACTACACTGAGTTGACAACACAATTGCATTGTCAATATATTATAATATAATATAATATAATGGCCTCGTCGTCTGGAGATGAGTATAGAGGTTCTATTAAGTGCTAATGATTGACCTTACGGTAAAGGCCAATGTAGTTACTGGTGGCATGTGACATGCGTCGCTAAGGTTTACAACACGGTTTAATTTCTTAAACATCGAAGCCATATAAATATATAGAATCTCTGCGGATGTTCACCAATTTGTCTTTACGCATCAAATGTCATTAAAAGTGCACTCGTTCATGCAATGCCGCACGTCACCAGCCACCAGTGGCTGTTGCGCTGTTAAGATGAACTACGTTCTAAACTACTCTGTCAGTATGAGTTGCCCTTTAGGGTTACTATTTGGAGAAAATAATTAGTAATTGGAAAAAATGACGAGAATTCAAACCTGGAAAACCACTGCCTTGTTAGCGATGATGAATGCAATATTGAAATAGCCGAGTGATGTTTCCTATGGGCAGCACACTTTCGTACAGGACCGTGTCAGACACAGCCTGTAATTGTGTTAGTGGGAATACTGTGGGAAGAGTTAGAAGAGACGGAGAGACAAATGCCTTGACCGTCCACATCCAACCAGCTTGCGTGCCAGCTGAGTCCTCTGGTCTGACAGCTGTGCCCCAAGCCTTGGTCACATACTGGGCACAAGCCATGCCAGTCTGGCTTTGGCATAAGCCAGCCAGCCTCTGCCAGATGGTGTTATACAGGCATGGAATAGGATGAGGTGGACAAAGGGTGGGGGGTTAGTTCAGGATAAAGGAAGGGAGGGTAGAACATGGGTGTGTGTGGCTGGGTCTGGACATACAGCCACCATGAACCACACCACAGGACACCCATCCCATTCCCATCATTAATCCCTTCTAGGGCTACGATAATGAATGACATGCAGGAAGCAAATTGGGCTGCTTCCAATTAGCACAATCCTGCATGTGTGCAGCAGTGTAGCCTGTACCCTGTAATGTTCTGAGCCTACTACAATACACATTTCCCTTTAATTGGGTTTATATCATACTTGGTACTGTATATACTGTATATGCATGGCAAAACCATGTTGAATAGATGACATCAGGCACTGCAATACACTACACCACCACCCAGACCTTAAATTGACCCTGAAGAGACAATGGAAGCAAGTTATGAGCCACTGTATTAAGTAATTTTACAAACAAACAACATAATTAGCTGTGATTGAAATAATAACATATTGCATTAAGTAGCATGTGTGGTGCTCATGTTGGCAGAAGGAAAACAAAGAGTTTGACCCTCAACATAATAGATAGAGGAGACCATGTTTCCTTGTCATGAAAAGCGGACATTGCACACACAACACAGCTCCTTCTAGGGCGTACAGTAACGGTCGCCATCATCTCCACCACATCTTTACTTACCACCAGCTCGGAGAAGCGAGCGTGCAGTTCCTCGGCCGGGGGCATGGGGGCGCTGAACTCCAGCAGCTGCAGTGGAACGCTGTCCTTCAGGTTGATCTCCGGGGGCTCGCTGCTGCCGAAGCAGCAGAGAAAGCCCAGGCCCGGCCGCGTCCTCTTCCTGGGCGGCATGGCGACCGTGTTGCTGGAGGTGGCGGTAATGGAGCCAGGGGACCACGGGGGAATAAGGGGAACGGAGTGGGGAAGTGGGTGGGGAGGGGGGGAAGGGAAGGGGAAGGGAAGAGCACGAGGCTATCTAGGGGGCATCGTCTGGAAGGAGAGCACAGAGGAGCAGGGGACAAGCGGTTAGTTCATGGTGTTCTCTCATGCCGCTCACAACACAAGTTTAAAGGTATAGTCATTTGAACTGGGTCACAACAACGACACCTCTCCCTTCAATGCCACAGGGTGCTCTCTTAGAAGCTCCGCCCCACACATTGGAAATGCAGTGCCAAGGCTAGGATATTGTTGCTGTGTGCGGTCTGCACCACTTTGTGCGGGTTCCTATTGACAGAGCCAGGGCGTTTTACAGCACACACACAGAGCAGGCAGCTAGTAGAACGTCCGCATGTATTCACAGAATGTGACAAAACGTTTATTAGCTACAATCGCGGACTACACATTTAAAAACACAAAACTAGTATGTAGAGGAAGCTTTTCCAACAACGTCCCCTCTGTATTTCCTACAGGACATCCATCCCATGTGGATGTGCGTCTGTGTTGGCAGGGTGGGTATTGTTATTGTAGGGGCAGAGCGGGCAGCAGAAACTGGCACCATGTTCTTGACCCAACACCGGCCGCCGTTAGGCCGCCACAAAGAAAGCGCTTGTCTGTAGAGGTACATTGTGTATTGTCCGCAGCCACTTGCATTGGGAGCTGCCCCGGCACTGCACTCGCTCGCTCCTTCAATGGTGTGGAACTAACAAACCACGTGTGTGTGTGTGTGTGTGTGTGTATGTGTGTTCACACAGAGACCACCCATATCCCTTTCAAGAAGAAAGAGAGTCCTCCAGGGTGTCTCGGCTCATTCAGGCCCACTCTTCTGTTGGGTGTCACCGACTACTGTTCATGTACACATGCAAACACACACACACACACACCCACACACGCGCACACACACACACACACACACACACCTTTGACTGCATGTGGGAATGAATGGCCATTGTGCAAATACTATGGACACAATCCAGGCCAAAATATTTGAGAAAAAGCAGTTATAAAGCTATTTAGGACTATGTAAAACTCATTGACTGCTGCCAAGAATAACAGCGAACTAGACTGAGTAAAAATTGAAAGGGGGGGGGGGAATACCTGGTTGAATCTTTAGCCAATAACATGGAGATTTATGAATGCACATAATTTAGTAACAAACTAACAAACTGTACATGGAATGAGGCTTGAAAAAGAGTTAATGCTTTACACCAGTTTGTTTAATGAGGCGGTGAAAGTTTATGACTACAGTTCCAAGGAGAATGCTTAATCTACTACGTCTCAATGTAGCACGACTCTCCGCCATTGCTCTCTCACATCGCCCCTCAGCGTAGGCCTTCCCACTGCAGCACCTAAAAATAGACGGTAAATACTTCATGACCGCGCTGGGCCCTCAAAAGTAGCTTACAGCAGGGCAGGGGGAGACAAAAGAGAAAACACCATATTTCAATTTTGCCCATTCATCTTTGACTAATTTGTCTTTCACGCTCCCCTGAACCAGCCATGGCTAAGAAAAGTGGAGATGTGTGTGTGTGTGTGTGTGTGTGTGTGTGAAGGGGGGTCAGGGGGAAAGGAAGGGGGGGGGGGGGGGGGGGGTCAAGGTTGTATAACAATTGTG
>JAODUK010073990.1:0-16119 GCA_027564635.1 Typhlichthys eigenmanni | reverse complement strand
CCCCATCTCTTCATCTTTTTGTCTCTCTCCTTCTCGCTCAGTGGCGTTCACACTCGGCAGAAACGTGAGCCTGAATAAATTGTTGCACGCTCGCGGATTAGCTTCCCAGGATGTTATTTTGTGCGGGGAGGATGTTTGAAATGCCAGTCACAGACACATGGCGCACACTGCGCTCCACCCCACACACACACACTGTCTCTCTCTCTGTCTCTCTCTCTCTCTCTGCGCCCGCTTGCTGTGACGCCATGGCGTAGCGAGGCAACACGTGAGCTGTTCGTACAGGGAGACTTTACGAAGGGGCTGATTTACAGCGCTGCTATTCATGCTCTCTCTCTCTGTCTCTGTCTCTCTCTCTCTCTCTCTTTCGTTTCGGGCCCCTCCTGGTCTTTCTGTCCCTTCGCTAAAGTTGCTTCTTTTTCATCGCTGCTTTTTATGAGCATCCAACCTCCTCCTGGTTTGGCTGGTGGGGCGAGATGAGCCATCAGAGGCGGGAATGTGTTTGTGTGTGTGTGGGGGGGGGGGGGGTCGGGGGCGGGGGGCGGCGCCAGGCACAGGCATTGACAGAGTAGTGAGACCCAATGGAGAAGAAGGAAGAAGGGGGGTGGCTGCTAAATATAGAGCAGCTTTAGAACGGTGATGATGTCACATGCCAGAGAGGGAGAAAAGAAGCAAACTGCAGGATTGTAGGTCCCGAGCGGTCACTGGCAGGCCTATAGTTAGCCGTGGCCCGGCTTTATGATTGACCACCGTGCAGGCACGCATCAAACAGCTGTATTTGACTCCCTAGGTTGTTTTTGTTTTCTAAATCTATTCAAGGAAGGGAACATGCGCGGTTTGTTGGTGCCAGCCGATGGCAAATGTAAGCTGAAGTGTGAAATAGTACACATTTTGCATTGCATATTTGTGCTATTTATAACGGCATTTTAAAAATGATTCTGCAATTGCTGATAGGCTACTCTACAGTATCAAGGTTTTTATAGGTGCTTTTATTGTCACATACACATACATGTACATGTAGCGAAATGTGTTCTCTGCATTTAACCCATCCCTCAATGGAGCAGTGCAGCGCCCGGGGACCAACTCCAGGTAGAGGTCAGTGTCAATGGCACTGACAGGAAAGAGTTACCCTGACATGTTTGTTGGATAATGCGTTGTCTGAGCCAGGGCTGAGGAAAAGCCAAGCCATGACCAAAGACCACGGCTGCTAGAGGTTCTCACACGCCTCCAGTGAACTTGATTGAAACCAGGCTACAGTTGTTCCACAGCAGAAAGACATCATCTTCCAGCCTATCTAGCAATCCAGCCAGGGATAGCTGTGAAAGCTGATGTGATAGGTGTTAGACTTGCACACACACACACATGCACGCAAGCGTACACACAAAGGGGTGTGGCTGTCGTCTAGGCTTGCTGCTGTCTGTTTTTAATATCGTCCGTGCGCCCGCACCCTCACAAGCTTGCCGTGTCCTGCATTAGCACTAAGACGGTTGGGTTCTTTAAGTACACCAGACTTGTTAGGCGGATCAGAGTCCTCTTACATCATCTGCCATGACAGGACCTGCATAGGCTCTTAGCTAAGTCACACCGTGTAGGGAACGTCTCCTGTAAGCCTACTGATGAGTACTGTTGGTAGTAGTAGCCTGAACGTGATGTCAGAATTCTTCTATCACGCCTTCAGTACTGAAAGGTTAGCTTTTCGAAGAGTGCTTTCATCAGAGGTGCAATTCAGCAGACGTAGAAAGACTTGGCAAGCAGATGACAGCTGGCCTATGTAGCACTGGGTTGGACTATGCACCAACCCTTTTGTGTTGGTAAATAAACTGGCTGTAAATGCATAAAGCTGTCCCTCTTTATGACCAGCTCCAAATGAAGCATAGTCTGCCTCGTAACATGTATCTTTCTTTGTGACCACCCCCCCCCCCCCCCTTCCCCCCCCCCTTCTGTTGCAATTGTAGTGCTTGTTGCTACTCACCTAGCAACGTACATAAAACACAGGAGCACTTCTCTAACAAACGACTTGGACCTGCATGGGGCCAAGTGACTTCTTGAGACACTGGAGCATAAACATTACTCGTTGTGGGACCCACACAGTGTAGCGTGGATGAAATCACCATTTGCTGGAAACATAACCCATGACTGTGCCAATATAGATTTCTGTTTTTCTTGTTCACCTTTTTTGGTACTTGGAGAGCATGAATTTGCTCAGTGCCCCATGGCCCGTTGTGTGACTTCCTTGGCCGTGTGTTGCTAGGCAACATGTTGTATAATTCTAATGTCATAAAGTAAAGAGCAAGTATGAAGCAAGATTGTGTATTGTTAAGATTTCTTTGTACCTATATCCGTCCCACACAAGCATTTTTATAATGTATTATAGTCTAGGTTGGGCTGGGTCATGATTGTCATAGTTTAGCCCTTTCTTACCATTATTTATGTTTATTTAAACCAACACTTTTTGTTATATTTTGATTCTGATGTAGAAATTAATGATTTGATATCCATTTAATGTTTACCCTATCTGTTTCCCATGCAGATCTGTTCTGTTACAGAATGAGATGTCTCCTCAGTCATTTTGCTAGCGTTCTAGATTTAAGCAGTGGATTGCTTGACTACCAAATTTGTATCCAGCTGATTAATTGTTAGCATTCTAGCTTTCTTGCTAAATGCTTTGATAGAGCTTTTTTTCTGCAGTAAAGACGTTTGTCTTAAACCCATATTATATGGAGTACATTCCTTTTTTTTTTTTTTTTACGCCACAAAGGACAACAGTGCCATTTTATGTAACACTTTGATGCTGCTAATCGTTGCGACTCTTTTGGACCAGGGGTGCCTTGTTTTCACTCTCAAGGGAAGCCTGGTACATGGCGAAAGGGAGGAGCGCAGAGTGGAGTTGTTTCGAAGCCAAGAGACAGGCTGGCTGTTTTTAAACACAAGTTAGAGGGGGTGGGGCTGGACATGGAAAGAGGAGCCAGTGCCGGGAGAACGAGGTGGGCAGGAGAGCGGGCCAGCGATGACTGCAGTAGGGGAAGTGTGTAGACGTATCTCGCTCTCTCCCCTTGCAAGCTGGACCCAAAAGCCTTTTGTGTGCTTAATAAGAGCGCTGGCACCGATCCAGGGCTCTCCGGCTAGTGTGGGATTAGGCTGAACAATCAAGACCGCAGGATCAAAACAAGGAGGCAGCACGGCTAGGGTCATTCTGCTTGCTAGGATACCATCTGCCCTGCCTGCCTGCCTGCCTGCCGCAGTCAGGGGGAGGGGAGAGAGACAGCACTGGGGGAGAGGCAGGCCAGAGCCACAGCAAAGCAGGCTCCACAGCCAATAACAATGTGGAGGAAGCACTAGGCATATTTGTATTCTGCTATGCTCTGTGCTCTGCCCATACACACCCCACACATATATTAGACTCTCAGTATCATCGACACTGTCATTTCCCCATACGCAGTTCTTACTGTATATATTAAGTTGGGTCCATTTCATCACAGCTTGCCATTTACATGGGGGACAGTAAATATGGTCTGAGCGTTTTTGTCAATTGTTTATTCCAATTGTCTTCACTGTATTAAAATATATGCTATATAATCATTGCCAGATACTATTAACAATATTATTGACTGTAAAAGTCCTCTGTTGGGCTTTTGAGTCAGAATAAACAATGACACATACGTACTCACACCTAAACAAGATCACCTCTGGCGGTATTGAGCTTTACAGTATCATGGGCTGTGTTGTTGTTTAATTGGCTTACCCACACGTGTTCATACAATGAGTTTATGTGTTGCACCCTCGCACTGAGTAAAAAAAATAAAAGAAGAACTTCCACCCACGCTAACTCTTTTAAGAAACCGTACAACTCAATGCTCTTGTTTTTCTGGTTTTTTTTATTGCCGCTCTGAACAGCTAAGAATGTGGCCTTGAGGACTGAATATGTGAGAGACTTTGTGTCTTTCTCTCAGGCTCACTTGCTTCATTCCTCCTCTCCCTCTGCTAACATTCTGGCTTTGGTTCAGAAAGTATTGGGAAATGGATGTCTTTAGGGACTTCATGCAAAAAGTGGTCCATGCACAGGAAATTGGAGTTCACCCATAGCACATGGGAGGGTTGTTTCGTATGGAAACGGAGCAGTTGTGTACGAAAGCGACATTTCGACACGGCTCTCCTGGAGATGATTGAGGAGAGTTAAGTAAAATAAACAACTGGACAGCCAAAGATGTTTGTGTCCGTTCTGGTGGGATATTCCTCGAGACGGTGTCCAAGCCTCACTTACCCTATGTGCTCTGGTTCAGCGGTTTAAATGGATATATATTTCGCACTGCAGCAAAAACAATCTCCACATCATGCAATTTGTAATACAGCACTCCCTGTTTCCCATCTTTCCATCGTTCTCTCTCTGTCTGTTTCTCTGCCACACACGCACACACGCGCACACACACACACACACTGAGCTGTGCTTGGAGCACATGGGTTCGCAGGAGGAGAGGGGCCTGCGCTCGGCCAAAACACAGCAGTGGCAACTGTCTAGTATCCTCCGTGTGAACCCGGATATCACACGTCTCATAGGCTGCACCCCCCGCCACGTTTTCACTCGAGCTCCATCTCTTAGCCTCCGTCTCAGTGGCACAATTTCTTCCCGTAGGTGTGCGAGTGTGCACGTGCACACCCGGCGTATGGCGGCGCATACCTGCGTGCCTTGTGACCACGGCGACGCATTGATGGAGATTGTAGGCGGATGGCCATGGAGAGGATTGGATAAGATGCAGGACTGTGTATCCCCGTGGGGGCAGCAGCAACACAGCTGGAACATGCAGAATTAACATAAAAAATTAAATAAAAAGGCATTGGCTAAATACGGCTGATGATGCTAGCGCGCGTGATATCTGCGCCGGAGCCACGCCAGGCAGATGGAGGTCGAGCCGAACAGCAAGGAGGTGGTGGCTGACGTAATGTGTAACAATATCCCATGCGCTCTGTATGTGTGCGCGTGTCCATTAGCACCGCGGGCCAGCCTGCTGGCTCCCTCATCAATAATTCACAGAGCCTTTTAGTGTGTCTCCCCGCCTCCTCCTCTCCCCCTGCTACTGTCCTCTCTCTCTCCTCTAACCTTAGCCCCGAAACAGCCCCCACCCCCTCACTATACACGCAGTAAACGGTGCCTCCTCCCCCAACACTCCACCAACATCTTCCCCCAGTGCCGCGTGACACTACCCCCTCACAGACAATTCCACATCAAGGGTGTTGGTGTGGATTGGAGGATGTGAATGGCAGGCCCTCCAATCAGCTGCTAATTGCCCAATCTCTTCCTGATTAGATATAATAGGCCCACATCACAAAATAATACCCTATGCGTGTGTGTGTGTGTGTGTGTGCGCGCGCGCGCGCATCTCAGCCATACTCTCGTGGATGACTATCCTGCAACTCCTTGGCAACGCTCCCACGGCCAAATATAATGGCTCTGCAGCTCCAGACAGACAAGAGACAGACCTAGAATAAAAATGCTTCTCCTCTTCCCTGGTCTGTCTGATTATTTAAAAGCACGAGACTGGTGTGGTGGATCTGTGGTCACGGGGCTCTAAACCTTGCACGCCCGTAGCATTTTGCTGCTTCTAATTTGTAGTAAATAAAAGCCTGTGCTGCATCTGCCATCTCGGCCAGTCACAACATAATAACCTCACATAGACATAAGAGATATCAGCATTTAAAAAGAAAAAAAAACAGTGAAGTTGCGTATGTGTATTTATCGTTGAACTAGATACCTTTGTTTTCGTGGTTCATGTTACTGGAGATATTCTGTGTGGGCCTAGAGACTGTTTATTTAATGATCAGTAGGCTATTTACCACTCTCTGTTACTAGCACTAGTAGTTAGTTTCCTAATGACTGTAAGCCCTGGGGTAGCTTGCTGTTAGTCTAGTAGCATGCTGTTAATGTGGCTATCTTAGCATTTCTGACTGAGAGGCTGCGTTGGTCTGTCTCCAAACGTTTTTATTCCAGCCTCATCCTATTTGGCTAGAACACATTGCACATTACTGATAGTAGTTTCCCTGGGTGGGGGGGGAGAGATATATAAATATATATAACATATAGTAATTTTGCATATTTGCTGAATGTGTGCTAAGGCTGTGATGTCTTACTCTCTTGCATTTCCCGTCCGACAGCACTTACATCTTGATTCCTCGCTCCTCTGTTCTCTCCCTGTTGTTGTTGCTGCTGCTGCTCCTCCATTTGTTCCCATAATGTCTGCTCGGGCTTGGTAGTGTGAAAAGAACTCCATTGTATTGGAAAATCTGTGGGAGGAACTGTGGAGAAGAGAGGGGGGCGAGCCGTGTGGGTGATTAGGAAACCAGATCCACGTCTGTGCTTCAAAGGCAACCGGATCCCTCCGCAGTGGCTATTGATCAACCCGGAATGTTGCAGGCTTTCTTAGTATTAGAGCCCCCAGATGGATTTACATTAGACAGTTCCCTGTTCCAAATGCTCACGGCACACGTATATGGGAAGGCAGCCCCGCACACAGGCTTCCATGGCGTCGGCAGCAGCCTTGCTGAACTCTGTCTCTCGTCTCTTGCGAAAGAGACCAGACGTGTACAGTTAGTCTGCTCGCCCGGTGACCGACCAGAGAAACGGGCATGTCTTCAAAACAAGGCCCCTCGCGTGTCTGGATTAGTCTGGGCTCCTTTTTGCGTAGCGTTTTGCAGAGTGCATGTCGGCAGGGCTGTATGTGGCAAGGAAAGATGTACGCTGCTGGGGCCTCACAGTAGCAACATTTTTTTTTTACTTTTTCACCCTCTCTTTGCTAATGTTATTTATCGCTTCTCGCATTTCCAACCCCTCCCCCACTCACCCCCTTCACCCCCTCAAAAGTGCTGCATGCAGAGCAGAACCAAGTAAACACTTTGATATGCGGAAGCACTCTCTCATACCTTTTTACTTCTCTCTCGCTCTCTTTTGCGCTCTCCTCCCCCTTCTCGCTCCCTTTCTCTCTCGCTTTCTCGAACTCAGTGCTCTCTTTCTCTAGCTCTCTGTCTTCCACACACTGCCTATGTAGGTCACCATGACTCACTCTTTTACGCTTCACAAGCATACGGTTCCCTGCTCTCTCTCGCTCTCTCTCAACCTCTCTCGCAACCTCTCACGTTTAGCCTTTCATGAGAGCAGGAATGCGCTCGACAATGCATTCATGCGGGAGCCTTTGAGACGACCATTTTGTGTTATACTTCTTTCACTGTCGATTTATTTGTTCTTTTGTAATGTCATCTCAAGTGCTTGTAGGTTACAGATGTGTCGCTGTGAATTTTTCATTTGTGTGTATTTCCCAGAGGGTTCTCATTTAGATATTATATATGTTGTTTTTTTAAGCCTGGGAAAAATTGAGCAAGAATTATGGTTTCCTTCATTTATTTTTTATTTTTATCATTTCTTCTTTTTTTTGTTGGTGTCAGCAAAAAAGTGGCTTATTAAATTCTGATACATTTGGCCTACTTCCATTCTGCAGGGGTACCCAGTGTGATTTCTATGGCGTCTTCTACACAGGTATGAATTGAGGCTAATAGCTTAGCCAGATTACTAGTTGTTTGTAAACAATGTGTTTAACACAGACTTCAGTGATAGTAACTTCCTGATAGTTTTAGACTAGTCTAACAGAGCCTGGGAATTTGACACGTTACAAAACTTTAACCACACCAGCTTTGGATCTAGGATGTCAGCAGCTGACAGTAAATATTGACTGATGGATCGAGGATCAAGAAAGTTAATCAGGACATCTGTAATAATGACACAACCAACACATTCAAGTCCTGCACAGCTCTGTTTGTGGTCCCCAGGCTGCGTTCACCCGACTGGGACGGTGAATCCATCAACAGCAAGTCAATTTAGCATTGCATCAGAAACTGAATGCTTTCGTGTGTTGCCAGATATGTGGTTAGGCTACAACTTCAGCTTTGCCGTCAGGTTGACAGTTGACTATTGTTTAGTCTTGTAGTTTTCTCTCTTTTGTATATCTAGAGCCCGGCCTTTTGCGTGACTGGCCTCACAACACCGTAGACTCATATCCAGGCCACTGCACATCTGGTAGTGGTGTCATCTTTCTACATTACATTGGCTAACCCATTTAGTGAACGATGCATGTTTTTGTGTGTCAAATCAGTCTGTGTTTAGACAATAGTATTTTGTGCACTTGGATCGTGTCAGACATGATAACAAGACTACCGTGTGTGTGTGTGTGTTCTGCTGGTAAAGCCTGTCATTTCTGTTAACCTGGCCCTGCTGTGGGAAGCTAATTTTTCTGTCCCTCCACACATGGCGGAGGGATCTGCATATGAACGCTGCCTTCTGCTGCACTCCACGAACACTGACTCAGTCCCTTCGCCACACACTGGGGACCTCCTCACGTGTACATGTGCATTAGAGACGTGCACTGCACTGTTAGTCGACTAGTCTATTCTATTGCTAGTCGACACCAGAAATACTAGTTGGTAAAACTAGTAAGTAACCTTACTTGAGTAGCCTTTTCACTAGATATTTTTCTTGTACCATTTTACAAGATTCTAGTTCTTGATGGTATTTCTGAACGAGTATTCTAATACTCATTCTCAAAAACCATTAAAAACACTCAACATGAATTAATGTTTCATAACCTGTTCAAAATCAAAATGGGCAGCAGGACCGTTTGCGGGTTTTCAATAGCACTGTACAACAGCAAGTAAAATCAACGTTTTTAAGTTTGAGTCAACTACTCTGAACGATTTTGAAAATATATATAATTGCAATTTTTCTGACAGTTTTCTGTCAAGATTTAAGTTAAATATATATGCAACATATTTAAAACATCTTATGGAGCATTACCACGAGATGGCACCAACATATTAACTGCTCTATATTCTATTGAAATTTGATGACACAGCAGTAAAAACGATTATTTTGCAAGTAAACTCTTTTTTTTTTTTTTTGTCTTCTCAATGGCAGGCGCATGCTCACTTTCGCCCCTTTCACAGTGAAACTGAAATAACTCTGTTAAGAGACATTTCACAGGTGAAGTTGTTTTCACTGTTCATTTGTTTCACTGTTTAGGTACAATAAATGCAACATCTTTCCAAAGTCAATGGAATCATATTAAATAATCGTGATTTCATTATTGACCAAAATAATATTTGTTATTAAATGTTCCATTATCGAGCAGCCCTAGTAGGGAGATACTTCTGTACATATTTTATCTGACAATGTTTAGCCTTACAGATTGTGATCAGTTGACTGTTTTCTGTGTTTTCTTACTTTTAGACTAGTGGACCAATTTAAATTCTCATTCATTTGATAGATGGATGTTTGCATGTGATTTGAAGATGATGAATAGTGGTTGAGCCTGTGTCATTGAGGCTTGCAACCTCTGCGCCTGTGTGTTTATTTGTGTTTGTATATGTCCATCAAAGGCACCACTAGCCATTTGGTAGGGCTGTGTGTTAAACATTCAAGGGGGTGGGCGAGGGGCTGGGTCACAGTGAAGGCGCTAGGGGCTGCAGCATGTCAGAGGCATTTAATGGTGTAAGCAATGCTTTTAACACCAGCTAGCTGTCCTGACCCAGATCCCAGAAGGCCTCAGCATGCCACATGTGTCCTTTTGTCCTCCTCTCTCTAGGACTGCTTTCATAGCGGCTATTTTGATGAGTCACTCAACCAACAACACAAAAAAATAAAAGGAGGGAGGGGCAGAGGAATAAGGGGAAAAACAAAAACCCTAATGTTGCGCACCACCGCCTAATCCTTCTCACCCCCTCCACCCCCCCATTGTCCCGTGAATGCCCAGCACCGTTACATCACACGCACAAAGACACTGAAGATTTATAGCCCAACTAGCGGGGCTAACGCAGGCCAACAGCTAAGTGCAGCGTTGTAGGGTAAATCAAACAGAGGACATGCAGAGAGACGGATTCTGGCCGTCAGGCAAGGGGCAGAGGCCTGTTTGAGAATGGGGGGACGTCGGGAGGCCCGGTGTGGGTGCTGGTAAAATAGGAGCTTTGTGGAGGAAATATGAGTAGGCCAGTGGTTTGGTTTGGGGCTGCAACATTCTCGTGCCTGTATCATCTTTCCCTCCTCCCTAGTCTCAATGCACCCCTTGTCCTGTGAGCCCCCATCCCTTCTCATGTGTTCAGAGCAGGCCCGGGACTAGTCCCTGCTATGCCCCAATAACGGTGAAGCAAACCAGGATAGTTTTCTAACCATCTGGGTGGATTGTCTTCTAAACAATAGTGTGGTCCAGTTCTGCTTAGATTCCTGTTTTTATATTTACTAGGGCTGTGCAAAAAAAAGTATCGCGACGCCCCTAGTATTAATACATGAAGTGTTTCATTACGAATAAACTAAATACAGAACAAGATAAGTAATAGATACAAAATAAAGTTTGAAACTCAATCATTGATGGTATTCATTAAACCGGTTACATTTTATACTTTTTATTTAAGTATTGGAGTATTGCAAATTATAGTATTGCAGTGTATCAAGATGCAATTGTATAGTGAACCCAAATCATTATGTATCGTGAGGGCCAATACGCAACTCTAATGTTGAATTATTAGATTAAATCTGAGTATTGCAAATTAGTGCATCATATCAGTGTATCACAATGCAATTGTATTGTGACCAATTTATCGTATCGTGAGGTCCTTGCCAATACACAGCCCTAATGTTTACCTTCCTCGTTGCCATCCACAGGTATTTAGTTCTGTGTATAATTGGGTATTATCTGATACAGCCCTATCCACTATCCCTGATCCCCGTACTAAATATATGGGTTTTCCACTTGTGTTTGAGCGTGTCAGTCTTTTCAGCCGTGTGTAATTCCAGCAGCCGTCTGTGTGTCTCTGGCATGGCTAATTGGAGATGTCTGCCAGCGGGTTGGACTCACAGGTCTCCAGTGCACTCCATCGCGGCTCACAGGTTTTTCCCTGCGTTCTGTTCACCCTCTCTTTCGCTCTTGCTCGTCCCTGAAATGAGTGAGAGAGTTTTCCGTGAGGGAGTGCTGGGCCATCAACAGGAAATTCCAGGCTGCGAGTGTGGGGGCGTTGGAGAGGCAACGGGGAAGGGGGATTGGGGGGGGGGGCGTCATAGATTTGTTTATCAGCTTTGGGGGAGTACCCGGAGGTCCACAAGTCTCCTCGCCACTAAGTTCCCCAGCCCTGAGTTACTACATAGCTCTTTAATGCTGTAAATACCATTGTTTGTTGCCCCCTCGCCACTTTTACCACCGGTCTCCTTGCTGTCTCGTTCCTCTCTTCTGTTTGCGTTTGCTATGCTTTTACTACTTTCTGTTTCAATTCCATCCTCATCTGCTAACAAATGTCCCTGTGTTTACGGTTACTTTAAAATAAATGTTTATTGTAAAACTTCTTAGTGGTGTTATTTGCTATGCACCCCTGCTAAATGTACCCCCTCTTTCACACAGAAATATGTCCATGAGTCATATCATAAATCATGGAAACATACATGTTGTATATTTAATACAATTCGATCATTATTTTTGTTTACAAACACTATATATGTATTTGAATATTCAAGCCATATGTCAGGTGAAATGGCCTTTTAAACTCAAGATGCGATGTGGTAAATTAAATGAGACCACAGTATGAACAATTAATATGTTCCAGTAATATATCACTGAACCCTCTTTCTCTTCCTGACATTGATGTAGCCTTATCTCTTCTATCTTTTCACCTTTTCTCACAAATTAAGAGCCTGCGTTGCTCTGCGGTAGGGCTGCATTGCCTTATGGGTAAAAGCTTTAATTGCCTAAATTGCATACATATGGTGATGGTTCTTTCATTGAAGTGTGTATGTGTGCGTGCGTGCATGTTAATTTAGATGATATGTAGTGATACCTAGTAAACAACGGAAGAATAATCACTCCAGGGCAGTACCTCTTTCAGTTACTACAGTTTCCATTCTGTGCACGCTAATCTGTACAAACACACTAACATTGAGTACCTAACACTTGTTTTACCTCTCCAAAACACAATATAGCCTGGTGCTCCGTCTTGTTGTTTTTTCCCCACACCTACAGTAGATTGTAAATGTGGGATAAGAATTGTGAATTCTTACTTAAGATTTGTTTGATAGCCTAATACTATGATTAGCAGAATGCACAAAGCTACCACAACTGTTTGCTCTCTAGAGAGATGCGAGTTTAAAATCTGCTTGATCGGGAGTTTTTTCGAGATAGCCAAACTGCTCAGCACTGTAGACTTGTATTGAGTATGTTATTGATGTAGGCCCATAATTGGGGGTTAGAGAAAAAATTGTTACATGGCAATTTTAAATGTACCCCAAAATTTGTTTTCACTAGATTTGTTTATATTCTAGAGTTAAAACGTACATGTTAAACAAATCCTTTTGGTGGTGCTTTCAAAACACTACTTGGTTATACTGTACATTGAAAGCTGGCTCGCGGTTGCAATATACATTTTCATAAACATTTCCTTAGCCTAAATAATTTCAATTTCAACAAAAATGTTTTTATGATAACTTAGAAATGATTGACCATCTATAAAACTGTAGTAGTAATTAATACATATATATTATATATACTATACTATAGTCATACAGTGTATATACTTTATGCCTCTCCTGTGTTGCAGTGTTTCAGTAGCAGTAATAGTTTCACTTAGTCCGAACGCTGCTTTGTCACTTTGTGACAACTTTTATCACGATGCTTGCTCAACATTGTGATGTCTGTCAGCCATCGATGATAGAGGATGGCATCGTAATTTCGATTCAACCCTAATGCTCTGTCAACTTCTAAATAAAAATTTTTGGACTGCTTCGTATTTTACAATGAAGGTGAAACAACACTTACATTCTTGCTGCATTTATATATACTGACAGGGTTATTTAGGCTACTACGGAACCATAAATTCATGATTTCTCACCCCAATCTATCACTTGTAGCTTAGCCAACTGAGAGACAACTGTGTTGTTGAGTATAGCTAAAATTGACCTGACTTACACTGTGCATATTGGGTTCATAACACTTGGCCAAGAGTATGTAGCACTTCCCCCAAACTCTATTGTGGGGACAATTCGGACAATTATAAATCTTCTGATTCATGTTTATGTGAAAATGAGTAAGGAGCAGGTAGGGCTGGACAATATTGCCATAATGTATATCAATATATATTTCTTAATTATAATTATATTATATATATATATATATTATACTTCTTAATGAATTTGGTATACACTATATAATCCCACATCTATTCTCATCTATTCCCACAACAACCCAATCCTGAATTCCAAAATCGGAAATCTTGCAAATCTCCCACAAGATACAACGTGACTTTAATGTAAACAAACATGGTGGACAAGCTTGCTTTCGCAACCATTTCTTCAGAACATTATAAAGTAAAACTGAAAATACAGTAGACAAAGTGACGAAGAGGGCATGCGTATGAATATATTATCCCTGCCACAATCTGAATAAAATACACACTTCCGCTTTTGCCGCTGTGGCTTCTGTTGTGATTAATTGTTGGTATCACTTGTAAATCAGCGTGAATCTCAATTGGCTTTCAACTGCCATTGTACTTGGCTGTGATTGGCGTTCCCCCCACACTACGGTATTTTGGATCGTAAATATTGAACATGTTTAATGTCGGATCGCTGATGCTCCGATTGTTGAAAACCACTCTTAACATATTCCACACCACAGGATAATTGATTGATAGAGCCAATTTGGAATGGATCTATGTTGCCGATACAGATCAGTTAAAGAATGCCTGGATCAAATCATTGACAATGGAATGGGACATCCCTAGTTTACATAATTGTTTGTTGCATAATTGTTTACTGCCCTATACACTTGAGTGCGGGCTAGCTACCCAAGCTAGCTTTAGGTCTTCAACTACTAAGTTTAAAATGAATCCGTCCTAACTCACTTGCTGTTGGAAGTAGGTATGCACTGTGTTAAGTGTGTTCTGTGCTATTGAAGATGAGCTGGAGACTGAATGATGGGCAGCTTTCAGCCAGGCACTGCGGATGCTCCATGACCTCATTGGCTATTTAAGCCGTTTGAGGTGTTGCAGACAGAGGCGTTTTCACCTAGCTTGACGAGCATAGCGATTGTTCTGGTTTACATGTGGCAGTTGATTTGTCGTGTTGCTTCTTGACCCAGTAAGGCACAGAGTAGGTATTAACAGGGATACCTCTAATACTGGAGACCGAGTATCATAATACTATGCTATCTGTGAGCTTGCATATGCTTACATAAAGGCTATGGGCAGACTGCGAGCAGAATGGTGGTCTGTAGCAGCAGACAGTGAATGTAAGGGGATGGGCAAGCAGTTTTTTTTTTTCTTCTTATTCTACTACCTGTTTCTTCTCTTTGGCTATCTGTAGCTCAGAACAGGTATTCTCATAAGGCATCTGTCAAATTGTTTTTAGGAAGCGTTGGGCACATGCAGAATCATTTCAGGTTACAATATCATTCACCTTGACCTAGTGCCATCACTTTGACATGCTATGGAAAATAAACAACACATAGGCCTAATGGAAAAAACAAGCCCACTCCCTCGTGTGTACCCTGAGTCAGGCATCAGTTGCCTGCCCCCTCTTATAGCAGGCACCGCCCCCATCCCTGTGCGCTGCAGTAAGCGGGCCTTTCATCCCCCTATCCTACATCCGGCCCTGCCCAGTGATTTATAATTCATCTGGGATCCTGCCTCCCTCCGCTTCGCTGCACCAGGACAGCATTAACATTCTGTTTGGTGCCCCCACTACACCGCATGCGTGCGTGTGTGTGTGTGTGGTTATATCTGAGGCAGGATTCCTGAGAGTACCTCGCCAGCCAGCAAGGCTCCGCTTGGAATGGCTGTTGTTGTAGCTGCGTGCGTGTTGTGTTCCATGGTGCTGGCATTGCCCCTGTGTTTGGATCAGGTTACTTGTCTGGCTCGCTTGTCTGTCCACTGCTGGTTACTGTACATCTCTCTCTCTCTCTCTCTCTCTCTCTCTCTCTCTCTCTCTCTCCCCCCATCCCCCACCATGCCGGACCCTCAGTTTGTACTGACAGAATCACAAACCTCTGCAGTGTGGCTCACCAACAGTGTCCATGGCATCTAAATGTGCCCCATGTGGCACGTACTGCTGGCTTAGGTCTCAGCCAACCCTCACGCTTGGCTGGCCCCTGTAGTATGCTGCTACCAAACATGCTTTTTTGTGCTTTCACACAGCTGTGAGGCACCAAATGTATCAAAAGGGGCACGCATGTAGAGGAGGCAACAGCCACAAGTCAGAGTAGCGCCCATGTCTGTGTATCTCGTATAATTTAACCTTAACTCCTGGTCCCAGTGCAGGGCTCCAGACTGAGACCAGCGACCATTTTTGGAGACAGTGCGACTATATTTTACAACTAGGCGCACCAGTGCGAAATATGTTTGCGTTATATCATTATTACCGACTCGCCGTTGCTCTACCACCATTTCAAAACATGCATGATGTCATCTCAGTAACCCACCGTGATTGGTCCGCCAGCAGGGTGGCTGTGCAAACAGACTATAGAATCTCATCTTAGTGCTGATGCACCTACAATTTTCAGTAAGGAGCACCAGTGCTACTAGTGGAAAAGGTTAGTCTGGAGCCCTGTCCCAGTGCCATGCACACAAAGGGGAAACCAAAGGTGAGAGGATTGTAGCCAGATGTTCAGCATCTGCATGGAGTTGTGCATGCCCTGACAGCGAATCACTCTTACACAATATAATGGAGGCCTCCTGCTGCTGAAGCTAGCTACCACAGTAACTGTGTAGCTATTTCTCTGTTGTTATTTGCACTTGGGTTAGGTACTGAACTAGTGCTGGGACGATTAGTCGACGTAACCGACATCACCGGTTACGTAAATGCGTCGATTTGCTAAATGTACCGTCGACTCGGAAAAATATACCTATAACTATGCTCCGTCAATGGACTATGAGAGGCAGCAATGAGCTGCGAACGCGCTTAGTAATCCTGAAACCAAAAGAAGACAAACGTGTGGCATGGTGTGTGTTTGTGTGTACCTACCCTAATACATCCGCTGATATGTCTGTAGCAGATTAATTTGGCCCGGTTTATAGCCCGTGACGCGGTAAATACCAGACGAGCAGCAGCTAACAATG
>JAODUK010073979.1:0-16119 GCA_027564635.1 Typhlichthys eigenmanni | reverse complement strand
TTGCTCGGGAAAGGGAAGTTTGGGGTCCCTTGCTGAAGCTGCTGCCCCCGCGACCCGACTCCGGATAAGCGGGAGAAAATGGATGGATGGATGGATGAATAATGAAACATTTAACATGCCTCTCTTGTTAACACTCCTCTATACGCCATATGGTGCCTCTCAATACATTAAGAATATTGTGGAAAAGTTAAAGCTGCTGTAGGTAACATATAAAAATAACATTTTGTCATATTTGCTAAAACTGTCATTATGTACTGAAAGTAGCGCATTAGACAGGTCGTCTGTGGAGCCCTGAAGGCTTTCAATATATTTATAACTTTAGAACAGACTGATACATACGGTTTTCTTGCATATATATGAAAACGTGTATTCACATCAACATGAAGTGGTCTGGCTAGCCAGGGCCAACCACTCAGCTGCTATTGGAGAGACAAGTCAGTTTGGACCAGGACAATAACTTCATCAGTACAATAAAATGTTAGTGGTTTATATTTAAAATAGGATCAGTAGTTTTGTCTAAATGGTGGAAAAGGCCCAATAATGTTTTTAAAAACTAGAGTCTACCTCATCTGGCAAGGCCAAATGTAATGTAATGATAAATTAACCTGTCTGATTGTCTTTCCACAGGTCAGACTATGCCACACAGAGGCTAATGTATAATACATACCTGTACATAGCTTTTTATTACATTGTGTATTGATCTGTAACCAACTTTAGTGTTTTATTCATTATCAAAATAAAGCTTGACATTTCTAAAGTGTTTTTACGTTCTTGGTAAGCTTAAACAGCTTTTGTGATTTGAACTGCGCTAAATGAAGGCTAGTGTTTTAAATTGTACAATGTACCATTTTTTTCAATAATGTAAAATGTAAATGTTACATGCTTGCATACACATAACTGGTGATGGTCAGTCTCCTGTTTTGCATAGCTTAAAAAAATTCTCTAATGTATCAAGTCTCCATGTTCACAAAATAAAATGCAGGCAACTTTGGCCCTTTGTAAGCCTCTCTGGATTGTCATGTGAAGGCCATTCAACATTTTGGGGGAGCTTCACAAGGAGTAGACTGAGGCAGGAGTCAGTGCATCAAGAGCCACCACACACAGACATACCAAGGAAATGGCATTCCTTGTGTCAAGTCACTCCTGAACCAGAGGCAACGTCAGAAGTTGTACCTGGGCTAAGCATACAAATAACTGGTCTGTTGCTCAGTGGTCCAAAGTCCTTTTTTCAGATGAAAGTAAACTTGGCATTTCATTTGGCAATCTGCAGTCTAGAGGAAGAGTGAAGCACAGTATCCAAGTTGCTTGAAGTCCAGTGTGAGTTCTCCACAGTCAGTGATGATTTGGGGAGCCATGTCATCTTCTTGTGTTGGTCCACTGTGTTTCATCAAGTCCAGTCAACTCAGCATTCTACAAGGACATTTTAGAGCACTTCATGCTTCCTTCTGCTCACAAGCTTTATGGAGATGCTGATTTCAATTTACAGCAGGACATGACACATGCCCACACTGCCAAAGGTACCAAGACCTGGTTCAATGGCCATGGGATTACTGTGCTTGATTGGTCAGCAAACTCGCCTGACCTGAACCCCATAGAAAATGTATGGGGTATTGTCAAGAAGAAGAGACATGAGACCCAACCATGCAGAAGAGTTGAAGGCTGCTATTGAAGCAACCTGGACTTCCATTACCCCTCAGCAGTACCACAGGCTGATCGATTCTATGCCACACCACATAGATGCAGTAATTCACACAAAAGGAGCCCCAACCAAGAACTGCATGAGCTGCTTATAAATGAGCATTTTCAGAAGGCTGACATGTCTGTATTAAAATACATTTTCTCACTGGTCTTATGTCATGTTCACATTTTCTGAGATACTAAATTAGAGGTTTTCATGAGCTCTAAATTGTAATCATCAAGATTATAACAAATACAGGCTTGAACTTTTTTACTTTGTGTGTAGTTAATTTTAAAAAAAAGACAAAAAAAGATTTCAGTTTCACTGTCAATTTAATTGTTGAAATAACTTCCACAATATTCAATTTTTTTTAGATGCACCTGTATTTTACATAAACTATATGTTAGCTGGGTGAAAATTTGTGTTAGGGGAGTATCATTTAAAAGTTATTTTAAAATTGTATTGCCCATCTCTTACAAATTGTCAGCTGATCAGGGTTCAGACAAATGAAGGGTGCTTCTCCAAATGGAACTGCATGCCAGAGGTTAATGTTGTTTGCACCGCCTACAGACATCCCTGAGTGACTCAGTGTGTGTGTGTGTGTGTGTGTGTGTGCGTGTGTGTATGTGTGTATGTAGTATTTCTACAATAATATTTTGATTTCCTGTTGTTGCACAGCGCTGTGCATTAAGCGAGTAAAGTGTGCAGCTCTCAGAAAAACAAAATAAAACATTCACAGCAGGTTTAGCTGACTGTTTACGAAAAGTCAAATGTTTCACAGTTTTCCTATGATGGAAAATCATATATAATGAAATATAATATACATATACATTACATTATTACAAGCAGTCCATTTTAGATTGAGCTTCTAGGTATATTAACCCAAAGTTGCTTGTCTCAGCCTCTCAAAGGGGTGGCTTGTATAAGGAATCCTATCAGGCAAGCATGGAACAACCAGGGTTTCTAATTTAGTTCAATTTTAACTGCTGCTATCCTCTGTAACAGTTTTCAATATAAGTATATGCCTTTATTACAGTCTGCTTTGTTAAGGGGACATTTAAGATGTGCATTTCCTTTATACATTTCTTATAGAGCTCCTATCACACAATTGTCTGTGTTCCATTATCCCTTTTTATTATTTGAAGAGCAATAACTGAGATCCAATGTAATCAACACATCCCACACTACAGTAAACACAAGATAATATCTGAAAATGATTGTAGCTACTGTATGTACTTTTCCACTGCAAGGTGTATCAGGCTATATATAATTTTTGTTCGACTTTTCACCTTTTCCACTGCAGGAGCCAGCTGTTGGAACTCTTTAAAAGCCGTTTTCAGGGGCACAATAAATACCTCAGGTTAGGTACTAACTGCTGGGCACGGTTCTGAGCATATCAAAACTATTTCTTTGCAGCAAATCGCTGAATTACATCAATTATTGTGCATGTGAAATTAGTGTTGATTCATTATTAAGCCATTTACAAACAAAAAACTAATATTTTCAGATAATCTGTTACTTATACCAACATTGTGCTTATACAGTAATAGCTATAGGACCATGTCACAGCAGAGCTCCCAATTCTGATTGGCTGGGTAATTCTGTACAATATATACAAGTTTGGCCACTGTTCTAAATAAGGGTGGTGTTTCAGTAGTTCCCACAAAGGCATTATGCTATCACATAGGTTTCTAAAATGGGATCATACCAATTCAGACTACATCTAGAACATACAGTATACAAAATAATTTGTTGGAATTGTGTTGGTAAGGGATTGCACTTTACTTGTAGCATAGCAAATTAATAAAAAAATTGAAACCTAGTCTGAATTAATCATTTTTTTCCCGTACAGTATGCACGAATGACCTACGTTGAAGCAGCCTCTTACAACTCAGTGTGAGCAGAATGTGAGGCAGAATTGCCTCACAAAGAACTGATCCACAGTAGCTATGCTATTAACTTGCTGTGAACTGCAGTCCGTCTATAGCACCGACACTAGTAGCTATGGCAGCGCTGAACGGCCAGTGAACTGATGACTATTAAGCACTAATGAACTCAGTAACACACAGTGGGCTCTGCCTGATGGAGGTGGCGGTGTTGGTGAGGTCATGATTATGATCTTCATGTGCTTTGACATCACCTCAAGCTATGGATGTGTATGCTGTGTGATTCAAGAGCTCTGGAGAGACTGTCTGCCTGGAAACACCACGCGCGAGTGCCTCATCTCATCAACAAGGCAGGCAAGGCATAGAGGAACGTATACGTTCATGTGTCACTAATGGCTTTATTTTTGAGTGCCGGACTCCCATACCAGTGCGAGCTGCCTCTTTTCCAAAACCTTTTTCTTTGTATAATGTATAAGTAGTACACATCTGAGAAACGGCTGCAGTTGTCTCTTAATTGTTTCCACGGCTGTATGTATACACCATCATGCAGGGCGAGCAGGGACGGATTAAACACTTTTCAGATAAACATCATATTCATATTAAAAGATAATGTTACAGACAGAAATAAATATTTGTTGTGATCAACAACTGACATTTGTGGCCTATAAATACCAGGTGCTATAAGGTGCTATTTTGTAAAAAATATTTAGGCCTAATGGCTTCAGTATAATTTTACTTTAAATGCAAGTTGCGCATTGATTAATTTGTCCCTGTCAGTTTGGACGAAGGAAACAATACAGTATAAACTTGATTAAATTGTTTATACTATTCTTGTTTTTACAGAAAATGTCTGACAATATCTTTCTTAAGATGTAATTGCAAATATATTATGTCCTCTATCTTACAGTATTATTTATTTGAAAATAATTTTTAGAACATAGGGCAACAATGAATGATTATCATTTGTATTTCTATTTTAGCCTAGCCTAGATCAGCCCATTAGGATTCTTGCTTAAAATTATATTGGGTTACAAGACATACTGTATGCTGTAATAAATGCTGTAACCTATGGCTGTAACACGCAGCATGACTGCATTAGCTGCGAAGCTTAAGAAATGCTTGTTGTTAGCATATGGACGAATGAAACTGCTGTTTCATTCATTGCGACAGTGACTCCTGACAGTTATCTCCTCAATTGCTTCTATACTAAAAAAATTATTATTACAATGACACAAAACAATACACACAACGTGTCATTAAAAAAAATGTTACCACTTGTGTGAATTTACTTTCCATGACGGAAAACAGTTTTTAGGGTAAAGCGCCGCGAACATATAACGTATCCACGTGATTTTTGCCTATACGATGGTAGTTGTGTGCTGCTGCATGTACTGACAGAGTTTGACATGTCAGACTCGGGCTCAGAGAATATCGTGTTTCATCTGTCCCCCGTTTCTTCTGTCCCTGCTCTCTCCCCTACACCATCATGCAAACAGAAAGCTCCTGAAAAAGATTCATGATAACATGGTTATGGTGACAATGATGAGTTATCGTGAGCTCATTAACATCAACCATTGAAATGACATTAGATTTTTTTATGCTATACTGAGGTGTATCTGAATAGACAGAAGTGTGTCTAAGTCATGTGATATTTGATTTGTTTCAATTTTACTACAGACTAGGTCTACACTATTTTCAAACCCTAAAAGTAGTTTAGATCCAAGTAATATGAGGTCGGGCACTCTGTTTCCACAATTATTTAACACCTTTGCTGAGGACAGCAAATAATTTAAAAAATGTATAGGCAGTTGGATTAGCTAAACCAGGCATCTCAAACTCAAGGCTCGCGGGCCCAAAAAATTTCGACTTGACATTAAATATAATATTATGCACTTTCTGTGTTTGTATTTTTCATAGCAAGGTGGTAAACTACCTATATGCAATGCCCAATGCCAAGTGGCCAACATTGACTACCACTGAAAATGCATTGTACCGTATGTGAAGGTTACTATTATTCTCTATACCAACACAGCACTGTTATACCGAGTTATCTAAAATGCAGAAGCATGCAACACAACTTAGCAAGAATTTGTTTTCCCTGCTCTTAATTAGTTTGTTAAACTGGTATGAAGCGAGTGTGTCTATGGAAATGTAAATTTGAATATTAATTAAATTGCAAATGGAAATCATGCTTGAGTGCTAAGAGCAGCCATCAGAAGTTTGCCATTTATCTGTTATGGATAAAGGAAGGCAGCTGTCTGTATCAAGGCTACATATTAAGTAATAGATTATATACTCTCATGTTGAATTTTAAACGAGTATTCTGAGAAGAGCCCTGCTGTATAAACAAACTGTAACTATCTTTCTGATCTAAATTGTATTGGAACTAATACAGCGTCTGCCCAGAGAATGTACTGTACATGGATGATCCAACCACAACACCGGTGTGCGGTTGACATCCTAGATGTGCCGTAGATTGTTACCCTTCCTGACGTGCACGTGTCGGATGCAAGGAGGCGGCCGGGTAATGAGAAGTAGATGGGCTGGCTGTCAGAGCACTGAGCGGCTTCCCACACAACCAATTTCAAACAGCCATGTTTTTGCACTGCATGGCTGACTGTCACGTTTTGGAACAGCAGCATGCTACATCAATAACAACCTGTCCCTTGTCCAGCGACTAGGAGGAAGGAAGGATGATGTGGTGGTATTGAAGAAAGGGGGGGTGTAGTAGTCCGGAGGCGAGGTGGCCATATACTGGCAGAGTAGGGCAGCGAGCGTGTGGAATATCAAGTGCTTATGGATCGAGCACAGGGATGGATGAGACCTCAGATAAACACAAAGGAGACAGTGATGAAGGTGGAGAAGCAAAATGTCTGTTGTGTTTGTATTAATGCGTTTGGACAGGAGCTCATGGCACGTTATCAGAGAGCAGCAGAGGGGACTAGATGTAACATTCACTGTCTTCCCTTCATGGTGATCACTGCGTATGTGCAGGCACAGGGTTTGACTAGAAGTCTACATGTACACGGTATACACTCAATTAGGTAGGCTGCACATGTACGCCTGCTCGTTAATGTAAACATATCGGATCAGCCAACCATGTGGCAGCAGGTCGGCGCATATAAACGGGGTCAAGAGGGGCAGTTGTTGTTCAGACAAAAACGCCGGAATGTGGAAGAAATGTGATCTACGTGACATTGACCGTGGAATAACACGATGATGGTGCCAGGCTGGGTGGTTTAAGTATCTCAGAGACTGATGACCTCATAGGAATTTCACACATAACAGTCTCTAACAGAGAATGGTGTGAAGAAAAAACATTAAAAAAACATAAAAATCATGCAATGAGCAGAAGTTGTGTGGGTGAAGATGCCTTATTAATGAGAGAGGTCAGAGGAGAACCGCAGACTGATTAAAGCAGACAGTAGCAGGTGACAGTAACTCAAATAATCCTAATAAACAGCGGTACTGTATGCGGAAGAGTATCTCTGAACACACACCACATTAGACCTTAGTCAGACCGTAGTGCAGGGCTATTCACCTGCGGGTCCTGGAGTGTGGGACCCTGCATGTTTTAGATCTCTCCCTGCTCTAACACAAACAGGGTCAGCAGCAGCGTGTGGTGACCTTTCAGTCAGTACTGCTCAGCGCACGCAGCAACGTGTCATTTGCCTTCAAGATGAGGTTCACAGGGCCGCTAAGCCCTTAGCATTGCATTGTTTCAACAACTAAAATACAGGATGGACCTTTAAATAGATGCCAAATGTTATATGTTATGAAAGTTAGAAGGTCTAGATGTGTTAACCTAATCTCTTGTATAATGGTAATTGGGCATTTTTGTTTTATGATTTCATTACATTTGATATTTTGTTGTGCTCGATCAGTCTCTAGAGGCTTAATTTCAGATCAGTTTAATTAGTCAAATTTCACTGCTGCCATCATTTTAATGATGTGTGTTCCTTTGACACATGACACTCAGCAGGAAAGGCCAATTAGATAAATGTATTTGTTAAGTAGTTTGATGGCATTGCTGTGTTGTTTAATTATACAACTGTTGTTTTCCTTCTTGTCAGGTCAGGTATTTACTTTGTGAAGACTGACAGTTATACTATTTATAAAAAAAAAAAGAATAAATTCCAGGTGTCAAATATGTCAGTTACTTTATTCTGAAAATCCCATGTTATGGCATTTTATAAAGAAATATGTTATACCACAATGCAAATCAATACTGTTGTTTAGTTGACAGCCCAATAACACCAGACATATTTTGCTACAATTCTGACCAGCCACTGTTGCAACCTACTGAGACCATCAGTATGTTGCATGCTCTTGTTCTGCTCTGCATTTCAGTCAGGGAACTCTGAAACCCATTCAATCAATCAAACTATTAGCAGGGGACTGGACCACCTTCAACTAATCAGAACAAGACTCAAGCCACATTTTCCAAACACGGGACCATAATTTCTGTCAGCCCCAACTCCACTACATGGACGTTGATTGGCCGGCGGTTCTGTAAAGCTTTTCAATTGAGAGTTCTTGACTCATATGCCAAAGCAATTAGTAGAGGCAGACTCACAAAATAGTTTTACCATGCTAAAACTCTTGTACCTGTAAAATGGCAAAGCTGACAATTACAACCATTTTTACTTTTCATTGTAAAAGAACTAATTCAAGGTGATTGTTATATATACCCAGAGGAGGGCCGGCCATCATCAATGCTGGGGATGAATATGGTAGAGAAGGAAGCGTGCTTTAGGCTGTAGTGTATACCAATTTGAAGGCTTGTGTTGTTGCACATGTCTAAAATAAAGGTTTATTGAATTAAACCCTGCAATCCGTCTAATCCACATTGCGAAATGTGGATTGCCCACCATTTCTCAAAAACATACTTTTAAGACATGGTCAATATTTACCTGATCCATACAACACAATTATACTAAATGGTTTTTAGTAGCACTAATTAATAAAACCAAACAATTATTCTCTCCTGCTGTTAAATCAGCTCTTAGAAGTCTAAGCACTTTTGTTGGTTTTTAAGCTGCTATCAATTATTATAGCTGTTAGCCCTGATTACATGCTGCTGCAAGCACATACCGTTGTATGTGTTTGCAGCAGCAAGTAATCTTGATTATGAAAATATTAGCTATTGACAAATGCTGTAAAGGTAAACATCCTAGTTGTACAAAGTCAAGGGGGTTTAACAATTCAGTTAAAATACAATTTTAAGCCTCACCCTTCTAGATGTTTAAAATAACATGATAGGTAGAGTAAGTTATTTATTAAGACTTTACCTCAAAACCTTTCTGGTTAAAAAACAGATTTGTAGAATTGTAGTTCATTATTAACTTGACATGCCAGATGGATTGTTAGACACAAGTCCATTTGGGGAGCCGTCCATTGAAACTGAAAAGGGCAGGCACTTTCAAAAAAATACTTGACAGTTGATTGGATTAATCGTCTGGTCATTTTCGTTCGTAATTCCTAGGATTTCCAGACTGATTCTCAAAACGAAATTAAACGGAAGCTCATGAGATAAGGATGGTCTCGTGAGGCTTGTTTATTCTCCAGATTTTGTAAAATGATTTAACATAATGTGCTACATCTTCCATTTGAGCAAATTCAGTATTTTGTATTTGCATATTCAAGTGTGGCAATATGTAGGAGGATATTTACTCTTAAAACATCCCTGTAGAGTGGACCTCTTCTAGATAGACAATTATATTAATCAATGTGGTTTAGACTTTTTACCTGTGGATGTAACAATTAAAAGCAGTTGTAGCAACGCCGATTGGTTAAAGCTGTCGAATAGTTTATAAAAGAACCAGAGGTCAACGCCCAATAGGAAGCCACGACTGCGAACACTTCCCAGTGGAGCGTGGCCCTATTTTCACAAAGTGAATATAGTGTCTGGGAACTAGGCTACATATCGGTGTGCAATAATGGAATTAGTAGACAGCTCAGAGCAAAATAGAAAAAAATGCTTGTTCCCCATTAGCTCCTGTACCTCCTACTCCATGAATGATTTATGGGTGAAGTTGATGGAGACATGAACATGACGTACAGGATGAGAATTGGGCAGCATACATACACATACAGACCGCCTAGGAAAAAGCATCAGGAAGGATTCAGGAAATAATCATGATGTCATTATTTTCAGAATCATTCATTCTCCGAGGCAGGCTATAGTTATTTTCCAGTGTCTGCTAGTCTGAATAAATGCAGCTCCATATTTTTACAGATACCAGCCCATTACAATAATTTCACTGAACAATGCATTTGGAAATACAACAGAAATATATTTAATGTGGTGCACTGGTAGACATAGATAAGGATATGATGTTCATAAATCAGTTGAATATGCACAAAAGTGAATTCTGGGAGGTTTAGCTATATAGTATTGTCAACCATGGTTTGGTCTCAATCACATGCTATTGACAGCTATAGAGCAACTCAAATTAAGTCATTTTCAAATCTAAAGTATAGGTTAAGAATGACACACACAAATAATCTACAATTCTAATGTTACAAAACAGCAGGTACAGCATTCTGTTACTAAGAATGATCATCATATCCTAAACACTCAAATGTACACACACACAAAGGATTAATATACTGTACCTCATCCTGTAAAAGTGCCATTCATCTGCTATTCCTCCAATTTTCATCCTGGTCCATTGCACCATATAGGCCACCAACAGGTCAAAGTTGAGGTGACATAAAGTCTCTTAACCTTTGAACCATGGTGCTGTGGCACACAGATGGCTTGTACCATAGATGAAATGGGCTCAATTTATTGTGTAGATTATTCCTTTAATAATGTGTTGTTTTTTTTTGGTGGTGCTCACATACCACATAGAGAGTTCAAGTCCAGTAGTTTAGCAAATAATTCCAGATAATTACCATGTGTGCCCAAATCAATGTGCCAAGCAATATTATATTTGATTAATTATTAATAATTCAATGTAATAAATAAATTAATGAATTCATTTGTTTTATTTTTAATAAATTGTAAACTGAACTGCTGTATTGTGTGCTGAGATGCTGTGTGGCCCGTCTTGCTCTGATCACATGTTTTGATGATGAAAACATGGTTACTTTGCACCTAGATACTAGGTTGTTGTGATTTCAGAAATTCCCCTTCTGGGCACAAACTTAAATGCCAAGCATTATCTTGGTACTGTACTGTAGCAGGGGGTAGAATTTACTTACTATAGCTATACATCACCCTCTATGCATGCATGCAACTGATCATGGAGATGGGACACACAAAGGAGATTTCACTGGAAAGCCAGAAAGTGAGCAATGCATCTTTTAGAGCCAATGTAATTGGGCCTGCTCTGATAGTGAAATTTTAGCAGGATACAAATGGGGGGCTTCTTTGAAAGTTGCTGAAATGGTAATTTTGAATTCACTTTTATTGTTACCAGCATGCATTGCCAACAGGCTAACCTTGATGGATCATGGAACTCAGGAGCATTCATCAAAGTTAAAGGTGGTAGATAATATAGAGAAGAGTCACAAGCGCAACTTCCTCTAAAGGCACATATTAATGGCACACTTCAATTCTGTAATGGACTGTCAAAATACTGTGTATCTATTTAGATATTTACAAGGAATACAAGTATATACAAAAGTTACTTCAACAATGCAAATATATGAATCATAAAGTATGATTGTTTGACTAAATACTGTATATTGGATTAGAATGATAATACATGTATAATGCTATTCCATTATCTTAGAACGGCTTCAGTTTTTATACATCTTTCTTTAAATACTGTAGAACTAAATTGTTAATTGTCTGTGTTTCATGACATGGCATACATTAAACACTTGGATCGGATTGGAAGGTTCACGTAACGAGTGTCACGAAATGTTAAATTGTGTGAATCTCTACATTTGTGGCCATTAATAAAACACACACACACACAAATAGAAAAAATACCCCTATAAATGAATTGGCCTACAATAATAATAATAATAATTATTATTATTATTTAAAGTCTATTAGCCTGTTATCTGAAGTATATACATGGGATTGAATAAAGATGGGATTAAAGGCTGTTTCAACGCGACTAGCTGCAACAGATTTGACATGCTAGCAGGGTGGCCTTACCGGCTGTTTTACTATAGTTTGGTGCTGTCGGTCAACTCCAGCCAGCTCTGCCCTCGATGCTTCAAAGCAGCCTTTCCAAGCCAGTTTGTAGTTAAGTTGTTAAGTCCTCAATAAAGAGAAAACAGGCTGGTGTGCTAGTGCACAAGCACAGGCAGTGCTATGGCAGAGTGGACAAATATCTGCAGAGTCCGTTCTCATTGCCTCCCTCTGGTAACACGGTCCTCCATCATAAACATAATTTAATGAGCGGTTTATAGAAAGATATATCCTAAACCCTATGTACACCATTCTAATAAGACCTGGGTTAAAATTATAACATATTTTAGGAACCTTGATACACCATCATCTAGTACAGAACTTAATATTTAATATTGCCAGTGGTAGATACTTTTAAAGATACTGGAAAGCCTAGGGGTGTCCCACCAGACCATCATTATCAATATTTGTGATTGGTGGGATGCAATTGTTTGGAAATCTATTCGATAAATTGGTCAGTTACTGCATCTAACAGTAGACTATACCTACAGTGGAGTACATTGTTTGCCACTATGACATTGCACTGGAATTTCATCACTTTATTCACTGCCAGTTTTCCCAATTGAACTGCACATCCTGCACATCTTTAACTGCTTTCACTGTACTCCTTATTTTATTTTCCACTAAGCTAGTGTCAAAGTGAAGTGATGGTGATGAAAGTCCTGTCACTTCACCATCAACACAATCTGCCCTAATGAGTATTACAGAAGTTCAGCTTGGCCTGTACACACAAATTACATTGTATGCAGAATATACTGTGTATATTTTGTTGCAAAATACAAAAACGTTGTTTTGTTTCATGGGTAGCAAAGGAGAATAGTTTTACCCTTTGATGCATTAACGAGCAGGGTGATTTTTTTTCAATTGTTTAAAAACGTTTTCCAGTCGTTTCTTATCTTATTTTTTAAGACAAGAATGTTGTTAAGTTAAATTATTTAAATATTATTTTATTTTATATTTGGTGGTCTCACAAAGTTTAGACTAAGGCCTGTGACATTGATAGTGTAAAAACCCCACAAAAGTTTTGATTGGTGGGTGGGGTTGTGGGGTAACCTAGATTTTCTAAATTTTCAATAAATAATAAATATTCAATTACTATTGGATTGTGTTGGTAATTTTCCTTGAAAATAAAAGTAAGAAGTTCAAATTAAATTTGTCCCTAAGTCATCCCCATGCGTAAAATAACATTTACAAGCCATGGTGACGCACACACACACACACACACTCACGCACATACACACGCACGCACGCACACATGCGCACACACACACACACACACACACACAGTTACTATGTTACTATGACCTCAAGGAAAAGGGCCAATTCACACTGGTTTGGCACTTTGAAAATCAAACTCTTGCTGCCCAGGTTCCAAGTATACTCTTTAGAAAGTACACTAAACACAACATTTTCAATGCTATCTTTCACACCAAGTCCACACCATCTGTTAGTGTTTACACATCTGGGCTATTCACTACCTGATTTGGAAACATCCTACTTGGACAAGTTTCCAGAATAAGTCCAGAATTCAATGTTCCCTCTGAAGCTATTTAGACCTCTCTCCCCTTAGTTCTTAGAGACTGTTCACATACCTAGGGCTCTGATAAACAGGCTCTCTGAATAATATTTCCTTATTATTATTGTATCTAAAATCACAGTGCCATTCCATGAGGCTGCTTTAAAACTGCTTTGTATAGACTGCCCTTAATTTTTGTTCCTTATTTATCTAAAGTCTGTCCCTAGAGACAGAATAGATTTTAGTAGAATCCCATTCAGATATGATACGAACCTGAAGGAGTAATGTATAATACCAGAGTTATGTCATCTTTGGGATAAAAGGATACATACAATGACTGTACTGCACATGAAAATTAACTATAATATTATAGTGAATAATTAACATTAACTCTGCTGACTGGCTAAATGTATAAATGTTTGCATTAAAAAAGGCTAAATTGCTGCATCTAGAATCAGTAGGCTGTTTTCCTGTTAACTTGCATAAGCTTTGTTTTCCTGCAGCTGTCATCCAGTTATCCTAAAGCCACACAAAATCATCCAGGATTAGCCTCTGCACTAGCAGCCTGTGGTTCATTCTTCAAATTTTGACCTGTGAACTCTGTCACCAGAACTGTGAAAATCCAAACCTGAGAATATATTGCTTTTAGCAATGCCTTGTCAATTTTACTTTTCTGGCCTTAACTGTAAATTGTGTAGTTACACGCAAAAAGGTATGTGTTTGCAGCAACATATACTGTAAATCCTGTTAAATTCTAAGACCATAGATAAAAATTCAGATATATTCCATTTACAGTATATAGAAGTACATTTTTGCTGTAATAACAGGAACATTAATTACAGTGAAAGTTTTCAAGATGTTAGAAAAATAAAACAGTATATTTATGTTTCAAGTGAAATTTGGCTGAAAAAATTGTTTACTTTAACCACATAACCTGCAAGTAAAACATTGCAGGACTAATAGCACCTGTCTGTAGTTGAACATTTGCATGTAGACTTGACTGCTGCAGTAAGATAAAATATGTTTTTTATGAAATCAACAGTACATTATGTTAAAAGAGAATAACGTATGATGTTTTGTATCTAATTAGATAGATTTACAAATTTAACTATAAACATGTTTACAGTGATAGACATATGGCATACATTATGTTAATAATATTTAGTAACTGCCTTTGGTTTTTCCTGTTGTTGCTGAAGGACACACTGTGAGGCTAGGAATCAACATTTGCAAACCAAGCCAAACATCATTGGTACTCACTGTAGAGAACACATAGTAAAGCATAGTCAAAAAGGAAAAGAACAACAAATGCAGTACTTCCTATTTCTCTCTTGAGTGCTTTCCAGCACAAGGCCAATATTCACTAGATTTGGCTCCAAGGTTGTTGCTTTCACTTTTAGCACAAGTTGCACAACCTCCTGTGAGCGAACAAGCAATCTATTTTACTGTGATTTTCTGTTGATTAGGCTTAGATCTCCTGAAGGTTTTCCTTTTAGTTTAAACCACAACATTTTTTCAGAAGTCTTTCATAGTAAAAATGTTTAAGTAGGCTAAATAAAGCATTTTAATATACTTTGCCTAACTTGGAAAAGTTTATAAAATCATTATCCCAAGAAAAAAAAAAGTTTTTACAATCAACAGACTTAATATTGTAATTTCTGTTGCATAGATTGCAACACATTGGTTTAATTAGTCTACAATGAATTACACACATCAATAGATTGATATATGCAATATACATTCAATAAATTCTAATTCTGCACTTTTATTTTTTACACTAGAACCGCCAAGAATCTAAAACCACCAACGGGTAAAATGTACCCATGCCCCTAGATACTGTGTTTCTAGTTCCAAAATGTACTCCGTCATTGTATTGATTGTCTTCTTAAACTCGTTTGTTTAATTGTCAGTGTTTTGGTGCTCTAGCGGTCTAAAGGGGCGTTTTCAAGAACACGCAAACAGGCTATTCATGAAAGCGTCCCAAGATCAAAGATCCAACTATAGCTAATGTTAGCGGCACTTTGCTGTAGTTGGTGTTGGTGTTGTTCATCCACGCCAGTAGTGTCTAGTATAAAATGCAGTTTTGTATGAATCTCCCGCACATTTCAGTCATGATCGCAAATGTGTCCGTGGTGTCCAGTGTGCAAGCAGAAAGGAAAGGCAGGGTCTCACGAAATCGGTTATTCGATTGCTGTCGAGTAACCGATTTCGTGAGACCCTGCATTTCCTTTCTGATTATGCTTTACTATAATATTGTTTGAAACACACTGACATCATGGCAAACATTAACACGCAAATCATTTTAAAACTTAAATTAATGACAAATCTCACTAAAAAAAATCACTGGAACTGAAAGTTTAGGATTTGGTCTTGTACATTCCCTTCTCCATTTGGTTGATGGTATTTCAGTAGCAGTAACTTATCTACCACAAGGTGCTGTGCGTACGCATGATCGGAGGTATGTGTAAATGTCCACACGTTCACAAGAACAAGTACAAATGTACAAATGGATAAATCCCACTCTGTGTAGAACCTTACACATTTCAAGGCTTCTGCTGCAGTATGTCACGACTCGCACGAAATGCACCCAGTCCCTCTGGACTGGCGTCCATGTCCAGGGTGAACTGTCGCTGATGGTCTGGGGCCAGCAGGAAAAAGGCTTTGCAGACGGCCTGCAAGTGTGTCGAAGGTGTTTTTTTGTTCCTGACCCCAGTTAAAGGAGTTTCCCTTTTGTAGCAAATAGCTCAGGGGAGCTGCTATGGTGGAGAACCCATCCACAAACCTCCGGTGATACTCAGCCAACCCAAGGACTCAAGTCAAGTCAATTTTATTTATATAGCCCTTAATCACATTGCAGTCTCAAAGGGCTTTACAACCTACATTTCAC
>JAODUK010073958.1:0-16123 GCA_027564635.1 Typhlichthys eigenmanni | reverse complement strand
TGCCCTGCTTATCACCCACACAGCCACCAACCCAGGGGTCTGCCTGTCTGCTTATCACCCACACAGCCACCCACCCAGGGGTCTGCCCCGCTTATCACCCACACAGCCGCCCACCCAGGGGTCTGCCCCGCTTATCACCCACACAGCCACCAACCCAGGGGTCTGCCCCGCTTAACACCTACACAGCCACCCACCCAGGGGTCTGCCCCACTTATCACCCACACAGCCACCCACCCAGGGGTCTGCCTGTCTGCTTAACACCCACACAGCCACCCACCCAGGGGTCTGCTTGCCACTAATGGAAAAAGGGGCTTATGCTCAGGGGTCATTACATCAGCAAATGCAGCTTTACTGTAGGGTAGACTACTGACTTTGTGGAAGCCGGTAGATAGTACAGGGTCGCGTGGGGTTTGGGAATAACAAACACACGCACAAACACGCACACACACACACACACACACACACAAAGGCACGCACGCGCACGCACACGCACACGCACACGCACACACACACACACACAATATAAAGTCACAAAAGCATTGACTTAGAAGCACATACATGAACACTTAGACACACACACACACAAACAAGGATACGCACACAATATAAAGTCACAAAAACACTGACTAAGAAGCACATACTGTTCATAACCATACAGACACACAAGGAGAGATGCGAACACACACACACACACACACACACACACACACACACGCACACACACACACGCACACACTCACTCATCCAAGCTAAAACAGTCTGCCTGGCGTGAATCTCGGTATAATTTCAGCCTGCCAGAGATGAGCGCTGACGGATTTGAATCAGATTTGAAGATAAACAACTGACAAACCAAACTCCCACAAGCGTCGGTGTGACCGATTCATTCATGGCTGTTTTTCACAGCAGGGCCTATGGACTACTATGACATAGATAAATGTCAAGAATTACATGAATAGACGGGATCCCCTGTTGATCTCCACAAATTCAGCATTCATTGAGTCATCAAGGGACACAGGTTTTCATTTCAGACAGCAGATTACGCCCGCTGATGTAGACATTTGCTCTAGTTATAGGCTGTGCTAAGTCTGTGAAATGTGCTGTTGTTCCTAGCTGAAATTCAACATGGATTTGGATAGCAAATAAGGCCGAATGTTCCTTCCTTCAGTACATCTACTTGGTTTCTTCTTCTCATATTGCTATGTTCTTATTGTATTGTACCGGAATCTTGCGGAATCCAGAGCTATAAAGATATAGGAACATGAAATATTATGCTCTGTTTTGCATCTGAAAAATCTATTGCAGAATTGCTGCAAAATATTGTCTTAATAATCTAGTGAACTGCATTAGGGGGCAGTAGTCCTACTGTGACACAAGAAAGGCCTAAACCATCATCAAACTGCAATTTTAGATGTAAAACTTGCAGTTATAGACACAATACTTTCACCCTTTGATTACTCTCTAAACTAAGAAATAACTTCATGTCAGCAAGCTTGTCAAGACTGTGTCATGAGGACACATCACAACATGATGTCAACATCAGCCGACCTCACAGTGAGAACTGAAGGCTCAACAAGGTGATACATCACTCTAACACCAGAGACATTATGTAGAGGAGACACTGTACGGATTATGAACAAATTCTTTATGGGAGAAGCACCAGAGACATTTTACAGAGGACAAAAACCACTTAAAGGATCCTCAATAGAACTCTATGGGAGAAGTACCTTGATAGAACGCACAGGGGTAAAATGGCTTTTTTAACTGTATTTTAGATCAGTCACCAAGCAGTCTATCAGATTTGACTGGTGATGTCCATACACACATTTTTATGTCCTGGTGACCATAGAAAGTGCAGTTATGGCTTTCTCTCATTGATTTAGATATGAGAATTGTCACCAAGATGGCTGCCGGGTGGCCAGACCCGCCTATGACAACCATGCTAACACCAGCGACTGACCGTGTGAAGTGGTCCACCAGTGTTCCCACCAGCTCGCCCACCCGGTCCTGGTTGGGGCACAGCTCTCCTCTCTGCAGGCACAGCAATATGTCATCCTGGGTCGTCGTGTGGAGCGCCACCATCTGGTCGGTGCCGGTGGTCACGCTAATTCCCTTTAACTTAGAAAAGGAGGGGGGGGGGCAAACAAAACAGTAAAACATTTATCATCCCCTTGGAACTAAAGGAAATAAGCAATATACTATGTTACTCCAATTTGTAGTTTATTATTATATCAAATGTATTTATAAATATGTTAAATTAATCACCTGAAATACTTTGCAGGCTGAAACTAATGTAGACACGACGGAAGTGAGTAGCGGACCAGATATATGTGTTACTAAAGCTACTACTGACGAGATATTACAGCAATAAATAATCTATAAAGCAGAGTGTAGCTCATACAGTGTGGGTCAAAATGTTTAGTTTGAATTGATGAGTCCTGCTTCTCCACGAGGTTATGTTTCTGCTTAAGCTGGGCATACATACTCTGTACAGTGTGAGCACCCACACCTACATCAGGACTCACGCGCCTGGGCCTGGTCAGACGATTTGATCGTGCGGTCAGTGTGAGGGCTACAATCGAGCGCAATCGTTTTTGTTGCACAGCGTATGCCCAGCTTTACCCGGATGTGATCGCCCCTAAAATGTTGAAATACTGACATTTTCAGCAATTACAGACACAAAAACAGTGATCGCCTAGTAGTGCCTACGCAATTTTAATAAACTATATTTAGCTGTGTTTTCTGAGCCAACTTGATTTAGCTGGGGGAAGAAAAAAAACAGCACACAAAAAAACTACTAAAAGTCAAAAGTGGTCTGCATGGGCTTTACATTTACAGCATTTAGAAGACGCTTTTATCCAAAGCGACTTAACAAACAGTTTTTGTCAATAGTAGAAGAGATCGTACAGCAACATTCTGTTAGGATAATGACAACAGCATGTCATTAGCACTATGTTATACATTTACAACGCACGTTATCTAATATACGCCATGAAATAGCTTTGAGCAACTTGCTGCGTCCCTCTGCTTGACTGATAGCGTTCAGTACACCGGTGTGTCATGAATGACAGGAGAACACATCCTGTCCTCACCGAGACCTATAACGCACTGACTGACATAGGCCGGCGGATACGCAATAGCTTCTACACTGGTGTTATATTTTAGAGGACGTCCTGGATTAAAACCAAAACAAGATATGGACAATGCTGTGGATTAAAAACATGTTGGAGGCCCCGAGCTGTGACCCAGTTGGAATAACACACACACACTTGGGGAGAAGAGACATAGAAAGACATAGAGACAGAGAAAGAGAGAGAGAGAGAAGTGTGTTATGGGAGAGATGTGTTATGGTGTGTGTGAAATAGAGGTGTGTTATGGTGTGTGTGTGAGAGAGAGAGAGAGAGAGAGAGAGAGAGAGAGAGAGAGAGAGAGAGAGAGAGAGAGAGAGAGAGAGACAGAGAGAGAGGTGTTATGATGTGTGTAACACCATAACATTACTGACTATATGCATGGCAGAATAGGTAGAAGATGATTCGTTACAATCCACAAATGATGTCACACTTGGGGCCAAATATGGCTAGCCTGTTTTTCCCCATTAGCTTTTAAGAGCGGAATTATGGCTAAAAGACATGCTAGACCGATTTCACAATTAGCCCAGCCCTTCCAGGTCACTTAGTTTTTAATTACATTCCAACATCAGCGAGAACCGACAGAGAGACCTGTAGATCTGAGCGAGTTCTCCTAAAGCTCTGACCTGAATATAACTCATGTCCTTCAGTATGAGCAGCAACGCCTAATGACACCAGCTATCTTTAGCCATAATGACACTTTTACCCAAGACTTCCTGTGAGTCCGGCTGCGCCGTCTCATTAAATGCGATGGGGACTAATGTATCGCTAATTCACACCCAGAGAGCATTAGGGAGAACAACTGAACACTACTGTGTCCCTCATTCACTTTTTACTCAACCTATTTGCGTGTGTGTGTGTGCGTGCGCAATGCAGTGTGTTGAGATGACAGAACCCTGCTCTGAGACATGCTATTATTGACCAAGAAAAATCGATTCATCACATATCAAAACAGCACGTTTTCAACAAGTATTTCCAAGCTACTGCGGAGGCATTTTTCTTGGCCAATGCTTCCTCTTCAATCTGCATTGTAATCTTTGTCTTCCCCATCTTATTTTTCCATCTAAATCAAACACAACTAAGCCACACAGCCAGCAGACACATCTCTCCACTAACAGACGGAATATTGCATACTTTCTGCAACGTTTTCCATATGATATTGCGATAACGATATTGAGTAAATATATTGTGTATATTGTGCACCCCTAGTGCATCTGCATGCCCCCACACACACAAACAGGCATTCACATGCACGCCCTAACACACACAAACATTCACACACACACACGTCTCCTCAGCACCAGCATATGTAGGTCAGACACACCATCCTCATGTGTCCGTCAGCAACACAGGTCTCTTCAGCTGCCATCTTCATGGTGAATGCACTGATCTAATGTGTCTTTCACAGACCATAATATTATGTGACATACTGACGAACGTGATGGAGAAGTCAGAGTCAAGTGTATGTGTGTGTGTGCGTGCATGCATGCGCACTTACGATGTCTAAGGGAAGCTTTTTCAAAATCTTGTACTGCTTCTTGGCCTCAAACTTGTAGATGTGCTTGTCTGTGATGAGAACTCCTCGATCCGTGCACTGGTTGAACCTGTTAACCTGAGGCAGACAAACACACACGTCCCCGTGTTTATTTTTAGTGTGCCGTTTTTCAAGGAAGCAAGAGGACTGTAAACCCGGAAAAGGAATACTGTGATTGACTGCAACTCTTAACAGTATGACATTACCGATTTCTGTTAGAGAGACGGTTCATAGAAAGCTCCACAAAACCTCAGACGGGGCTTCAGCAAAAGCAATCTCCAAGAATTCACATTTGGCCAAAAGAGCATTCCTGCTCATATTCTAAGAGGGAGGATCAAATGGCCCTTTCTATCCGCTGCTGCGAGTAACTGATAAGAGGACATTTCAACCATAAAAGCACTATCCTAAGAGAAGCCCCCAACTTCAAATCAAAATCTTCTGGGGTAAATAAGCGTCTGGTTTTAAGCTCAACTCACTCCTCGGCTGCGTTACACTGCCCGTGGGGGAGTAGAGGGGAGCGGGGATGGGAGGAGCATTGTCTTCCAACAACGTTTCTGCTGTCAACACAAAGTGGTGCAGGCCACACGCAACAGCAATATCCTAGCCTTCGCAATGTGTTTCCAATGTGTGGGGGTGGCACTTCTGAGGGAGCACCCTATGGCATTGAACTGAGAGGTATTTGTGTTTTGAGCAAGCTTTCTCCAGAATGACTTACTATACCTTTAATAATGGCTGAAACATATACAGCCAATAAAACGTCCTTAAGAGGAATGAAGAATAGAGGACTGGAATAGGGAAGATGCAGAAAGAAATATCTAAGGAAGACAAAAACTCCATCCGGCTACACGCGTGGAAACACCATGCTGAAAAATCCAAACAGTTTTAAATGTTGTAAAAAGTATTTATTACACATCGCTAATACACACCTACTGGTATCAAGCGTCTCTATTCGTGAATGCGGTGTCCTAGTAACGGTAAACATGTCCGCTTCTCAGATCATTCAATTGGATAAAAGGAAAAAACGCAGATGGCTTCGGGCTCTTTTCTGCTCAGAGTTGAATACGTTTCATCTCGAGGCGCTCAGAGCGCTTCTTCTAAAACACAGAGTTCAGCCAGCGTCTAAAAAGCCTTCTGCCAATAGAAAACAACTGAAAACAGACGCCTCTCGGTACATAAACAGCGTCCTGTGGGATCAGAGCCTAAAACAGCATGGTCAGTCATGCTGTTCTCAAGCCAAGTGGAGCTGGTTCACCAGTATGACCTTGCTGGGTTCAGTGTGATTAGGCCAGTCGTCTCTGTGGAAGCAAACCATCATGGGATACTGGTGTACCAGCAAACCAGAAACCAGCATTCCATACTGGTTCCAGCGTGCAAAACATAGCTTATGCTGGTGACCGGCAATGCTGGATTTTTAAGCAGGGCACACACACACACTTGAGTTCATTCATACCTTTCTACAGTAGCCAGAGAAGAGAACCTGACCATACTGGTCTTTATTCCTCAGCTCCTTGGAAACCCTGATGAAGTTGGAGCTGCTCTGAGGGTAGTCCCGAACCTGCGGACATCAGAAAGTCACGTTAAACCAGAGCTAGCTGAAGAGCCACCCGTGACAGCTAGCAGCTCCATGCTAGGTCTAATACCCTCAGTGAAATGCCTCTGACGCCATTTAAAACCTTTATCACTTGTATTTTTATAAGCAGTAGAGCAAAGCGTCAAGCCTCTGGCACCCGATACCCGACACTGCCTTTGACTGCCCTTTTTTTATAACGGGCAAAGTTCTTGGTACAGAGGCCGAACTTCCTGTAGCTGCTCCAGAAATATGAAGCTCTTTCAAGGCCACAAATGCAAGCGGTCAAGGTTCCTATCAAGGATAATAACAGCTGTTTATTCCCCCTATGTGTTATTGGTGGGAATTTTGTCCTGATCCAGTCAATACACACTGTACGTCATCTTACAGTATGGGTGGGTGAGTGCCCATATACTTAATGTTCTCTCAGACCATATGTGAGCCCAGGGTTGGAACCATAGGCTGTATAAATTAATAGGTTTTCTGAAACTCAAGCTGTGCTGGCTCTGGCCGTCGCCATCTTGACAATGCCTGACTCTAACTCCCAGCAATCCATATGAATGGGATTAATGTATGGCTTAATACATTTTAAACTAATGGATTCACCCGGTGTACAGTTTCCATGATACTAGCTACAGTATAGAGCCTAACGCTCAATTTCCACCGGCGTGTCTCTGTCTCGTTCCAGCTCCGTCACAGAGCTCTTTTCAATGCAAGTGAACCACCAAAGCGTCCCTGAAACGTATCTCCATAAAAAATGTATTATTTTTTGACTGAGACGCTTCTGTGACGTTTCTGTAAGCGACCAACTGCCAATCAGACAGAACTCATAATTTCATTTGGTTTGTTGCTATGGAAACTCAGCTAAAACACAACAAGATGCTCCGTTTCTGACACGCTGCCGGTGGGGCAGGATGCAGTGCTGATGACGGAACACAGAAGCAGAACCTACACAAAACTAAAGATTACTTCTTAGTTTCACAACAAACTGCAACGTTCTTGACTTGAACAATCATCTTTTAAATAGACACACATCATATGTGTACTTTGTGTCACAATTCAAACGGGATCAACAAATATTTTTATTCTACCATACATATTTTTTCCAAACTAAGGTCCCAAAATGCGGAAGTGACTTTGGCTCTCTCTATTCACAGCTTTTCACTCTTCCACATTAGATAAATTTTTCAGTTAAAACATAAATAAGATCCTCTATGATGTCCGTTTGTGTTTTGCTTGGATTCAGATCTCTTGAACATGAGCATACTCTTAGAACAGGCCTACTGTTAAGAAAAAATGGCAATTTATTACCTCTCGTTGTCTCTCTTAACTTTATGCGACTCTCTCCGCACAAGTCATGACTGAGACAGACTATTCTGCATTACTGTTATCTGTAAGTCTTTGTTAAGCTTGGGGCCGGATTCATACTCTCAGCCTCCAAGCAACCCAAGATTAGCCCTGAAATGAGTCGAATGTGAGCGTCATTAGGGCAGGGCTGTATTCACAGGCACTGCGAGCAGTTCCTGTAGTCAGCTGTTGTTTACAATGAGTCACATGTTTAGATTGATGAGGCGAGTTGTTATTCAGCCACGTCAAACAATACACAGCCTTCATAGTGTCAATACATTTCATATCACATGTTGAGTTAATAAAGTGAACGGCACAATCAGTAACTAGAAAAGAGACAGAGAATGTGGGAAATACTGGATGCATTGAACGAGCGAGGTAAATTCACAAATATCACTTAAAATAATAAAAGAACATGAAAAATAATTTAAAAAATCAATAAACAAATAAACAAACACACTAACAAATAACATTCACCACTATTTCTTTAGGATAGTTTTATGGAGGGACATTCTGTCCTAGGGTATCATTACAGGCAACATCCAGTCTGTCACACGGGATGTTGCCTACGGCTCTGTCACCCCTAGTGGAGAGTAACGGAAAAGCACCCCTCAGGTCAGTAGTTCATCAAAGCATGCCAGTAACTTACAAATCTGAAAGGGAGCAATAATTGACACCATTCACATCATGATGCAGATGGCCATTGAATGTCAGACTTTCAATGTAACCTCAAACCAAAGTGTGTGTGTGTGTGTGTGTTTGCGTTGCGTTAAACTGTCTTACATTTGCCAGGTAGTCCCGCTCCCAAGCTCGGCTGACGCCCCAGTCCTTCCGCTCTTCGCTCAGCGCACCAAACGCAGCCACCTTGGCTCGCACCTCTGCCATGTTGGATGGAGGGATGTTCTTCACTATCTGCCTCGCCCACCACCTGACAGCGTCAACACAAAAGCAGAGAGAGCATCACCATGGAGTGGAATAATACGTACCAGAGCCATGTAGAATACAGAGTCACGCCAGCAGAAGTTTGAAGGACTCAACAGTCAGTAATTCATGTAGACGAAAACTGTTCCAGGAAGTGCTCGGCGGGCAGTTTGAACCGATACATGCAGATACATAGCTGCAGTTTTTGATAATTAGTAGTCAATAAATGCATCAATTTACATTTATAGAATGTTTTATAGAGCGATTTACGGCTAACTTCCGGGAACTGAGGTTCCACTATCCGCCATTGCTGTGAAAGAAACGCTGCTTCATGTTTAGCTCCTACCGGGCTTAACAAACATACACCCACAGTCACCTTAACCGACAACACCCATACAAACAAAAATACTCTAAATTCTAATACATTCCCCAGAATTTCCCCAAATGTTCTGTGTAGCTGCTGAGCATTTGGTAAAATGTAATAAAAGGATATTAAGCTTGTGAGACCATTTATCCATCTATCTATTGTTGGCCGGGAGTTCCACTCTGAAACGCCTCAATGCAAAACCATTTGTTGACCGTTTAGAGCAGAGTTCCCAAACCCTGACCCTAGAGGGCCGCTGCCCTGAATTGCTTGTTATAACAACCCATTCATTTGAATCAGGTGTGTTGGAGCAGGGAGACATCTAAAACATGCAGGGCACCGGCCCTCCAGGACCAGGATTGGAGACCGCTGGTTTAGAGCATAATCGGGCCAATCAGATCTTATTCTATCTGATTCACTTCTTCTCACAGATTCCACGAATGAACCAAATACATTATAGAGGAGACACTTGGAGATTTTGGCAATAAGCTAAACAAAATCTTCAATATATATGTTTGTGTCGTGAACTGTCTCTGCAAGCATGCGGTAGTCTGCTAGCTTATACTCCTTTTGTATCTTTTAGTGTGATAATCTGTTAAATAAGATGCTCTAGTGTTAGCGTTTCTGTACAGTAGCCATTGGCCCACAGATGCTTGGTGAAGCTTCGAGATTTGCCATAAACATCAGTTTGCTGCGGGCATCCACGTTTTCCCGAGCATATGAACAGGGACACATTCAGATTAGAAGTCGGTAATACCGACTCTGAGATATCGACATCCGACCTGCGGCGTTTTATAACCGACTGACCTGCGATGCAGCGTGACTGTGATGCTGTGGAATTGGCTCAGGGTGGCGGGCGCCGGCGGCCACTCCACGCTCTTGCCGTAGTCGGCCATGGTGCGCACGCCGCCAAAGCGTCGCTCCACCTCCCAGAAGTGGGCCTTCAGCTTGTAGCGCCTGTAGCACCCCATGATGGCGTACATGGCCTTCAAGCTACGGCACCTCATACGAGCTAGCGTCCCGCGCCACAGCTGCGACAGACACAAATCGGTTTAGTTTGAGATGGAATACACATAGAGCAACGTCATGTATCTCTAAGGGAGCAGACAAAGATAGAGCAACGTAATGTATCTCTATGGGAGCATACAAAGGTATAGAGCAACGTAATGCATCTCTATGGGAACAGACAAAGATAGAGCAACATATCTGCAGTATATCTGCAGCAAACTGTTTTGGAGGTAAAGTCACTTTGTCTCCGGCCATGCATGCTAGATTCAGTCGTCTGGGAGCTGCTTACTGTGCATCAGCTTCCACAACAAAATGCCTTTGGTGACACGCCCACTAATAGGAGACCAGAAGCATTACATTGTTTTCTTCCAATGAAATGCATTACGGTGCTCCATCTTGTCGTTGTTCAAATATCTCTGCCCACGTACCTTCTGCAGGAACAGCACCAGGATCGGCAGCAGAGCGGTACGCTGCTGCTCTAGACTGTACAAGGACCGCGGCGTCCGCACAAACAGCTTGGTGTTGCCATAGGCAACGTCATCTTGGAAACCGTGCTGGGTGACGATGGCCTCCACTGCCTCCCGGTCGCTGGCCATCAGGTGGTTCGGCCAGGTGTACTCGCACGTCATCTTGTACCTAGAGTGGGCAGAGAGAGATGGTCGCAAACGAAGGCAACGTCCAGGTGGGAGTCGATATGCTGCAGTGCTTTATCGATCATAACGCTGCAGGCAAAGGAACCTATTTACTACATTTATTTATTATTGTTTTTAACTATATGACTATACTAGTGCGTATTATACTAATATGATTTATCATTTTTGTTTTTACCTTGCATGTTTTGTATATGTGATGATAAAAAATGTGGGGGCTATTGAAGCTTGATGTAGTTTTTAAAAAATGATTTCACTAAATAATCTCTATCCCATACATGGTAGATGCTAGATTAAAATAAAAAGTCTATATATATATAACTGCAACTACAATATATGTGTGTGTGTGTATATCTACAACAAGTTTAAAATATATATATTTTTTAAGTGTAATTATGAAATGCTTGTTTCTACGGTTTCTTTTCTAAATGTCTCTACTAGGCTACAGCACGTTTAAGTCTGCTAAATCATTTTCTGAGCATTTTCTGAGCTTTTTTCAATTGTTTCCAATGAAGAGAGTGTATGAGGCCGCATCGAGAGAACGCTCCACCTTCATTGTGCGGCCGCCCTGACCGCTTCTCGTTATGGCCAAACTTTAAAGAACGGCGCAGCTTTTCATTCAGGCAACCAATCGGATGGGACGGGACTCGTCATCACCGTGGTAAGTGAAGAAGAGAAGCTAGCTTTGGCCGTAGCCTACTGTATTTGTCTTCCGTGAGCTGCACATCGACATGTCACACATTTCATTTCACAGCAGGGAAATCAAATTGAAGTAGCTAACTGACTGTGTTGTCTGACCTCTGCAGGAAGCGGGCGTAGGGCTGTCGGTAGGCAAAGCCCGCCCTGCGGACCCGCACGTTCTCCAGGAGGCCCAGGTACGCCACCTGGTGTTGGCAGCGGGCGTCGTTGAAGAGCACTGGCGACTTCATTTCGTTAGGCTTTACGCAGCGCACGTAGTACGGCTCCTGCAATGCACACACCAACAAGACGGCATGGAAGTAGGCATGGGATGTCACCATTATCTGGCCACGATAATTACGATATTATCCCGATAATATCGATAAAACTCTTACAATGATACTAAAGCATACTAAAAACACTTTATATATACATTTGGTTAAGAAACATTTATTTGAAATATTTTATTGCATATTATTGACTATATTGTTCATGAAACGTTTTATCACCATGCAAATAAATCTAACCGAGATTGTCAACAGGAGCCACAGCCAAGCTGTCAGCATGACAGACTCATTCCATTGGCCTTAATTAGACTTGCAAAACTCTTTCACCACCAAATGCTGTACAGTGAGCAATAGATCCAGCACATTGCAGAGAATATGCTGAGGCCTGCGGCCAGACAGCTTTCCTGACAGGTTTGTTCGCCTGTCAAAGAACAGAGACTGCGGCTGTCTCCATCTTTCACTCAGCATCCATGAAAGATGGGCGGTGGTTGGAACACGTGGGAACATGCACACATCAGGATCAATGACCTTCAGCGAACAAACATCCCCTTATATTTCTCAGCTCAGGTCTGAGAAACAAAATAAGTTAAGGAGACTTTCAAATAAAAGCGTTTTTACGATGCCCTCTTCTGAACGCATCTCCTCAAGGTAACCTGAGAGAGTTAAAGGTATAATCAGTCATTCTGGGGAAAGCTTGTTGATATTTGAACTCGATCAAAACAAAAACACCTCTCCATTCAATTGGTGCATTTACATGGACTTCCATGGACATATCCCGGTTATGATCGGGTTTTTAAGTATCCCGTTTTTGTATTTGCACACGTAAACACCATATCCCGATTTCAGAAACAGGGATAAGGCCTTATCCCGGCTTTGCTAGGCGGAGTAGGAGCTCCCTCAGAACGCATTCCCACACATATGAATGCGTTGCAAAGGCTAGGATATTGTTGTTGTGTGCGGTCTGCACCACATTGTTTATGTTCCTAGTCACGGAGCAAGGCTTGTGTAGAAGCACCGGATTATTTTAGCACGCAAAGAGAACGGTAAGCTATCGGATCACGAGGAGACATTTGGTGAATATTACAAAAAAGTGTATTAGCTTATAAACGCTGACTCCACCTTTAACAAGGACAGTCACCGAGATGTGTGTGTGTGTGGGGGGATGAAGGGGGGTCTGCGCTGACTTTGACTCTGCCACAGCAGTGTGCAGGTCGGTCCAAAACAGCAACAGGAAATGTTGTTCTTTACCTCAGTGAGGCCAAGGGGCAGAATGCTCTGTGTAAGCACTATGAACATATTCATGTAATTAAGTAAGGTAGTCATTAGTTAGTTTATTTTAGTTAGCTGTTGTTTTGTGGGTGTCCTGGGTTTACGTTACTTAGCCTATGGTGTTTTTCTTGCAGGGGTAGAGAGGGGATGAGTGTTTGTAGGGTGAAACTTTTTTTCACCGCAACTGTTTAAGCATTTAAATCTACACATATTTGTCACTCATGTTTCGTTACATTACATGTTTAGCCGTATTTCTGACTATGTTTGCTAGTTTCAGACCGACAAAGTTGTCATTTTCCTGTGCAGCGTCCACGTTGTTATAATAGTAGATGCACACGCTAAAGTTAAACATCAGGTGTGGTCTGGCTAGTACAAAGTGAAAAACAGAAGCCTGGTCTAAAGTCAGTGGCACTGTGAATTATCAAGATATGCATTATCATGATATAGATCTGGTTCAACCCGGCTAACTCCTCACCAAGTGTCTAGGTGTCCCTGAGCAAGACACCTAAACCCAACTGCCCCTCGGTGGCCAGGTGGCGCCTTGCATGGCTGACGCCCCCATCGGTGTGAATGTGAAGCAATGTGCAGCTCTTTGAGTAGCCGGAAGGTTAGAAAAGTGCTATATACATGCACTGTTGCCATAGATGGTCTGCTCACATGCTTTCACAAACCCGCCGTTATGCCCAAAACACAGCCATGAATAATGAAGCGAATCAATCGAGCCCTTTTGAACCATGGTTTGACTGTTTTATCCGCCGTTAAACTAGCAAAAGTGGATTTGGACACGTCCTAAATGCACCTTGCTCTCTAGACCGCACGCTTAGATCGTTAAAACAGGGCCCTTATCCTCTCAGCTGCATTTTATCTGTTGGCTTTGGTCGCCGCTATACTCTGTTTTATTGCGCTGGTAATGGACCCAGACCGATAGTAGGATTAGCATCCAACAAACTCAGTTATGCTGAACCCTGCTGAACCTGCTGTGCACTATAGAGATACAGTAGCTCTGCAGAATGTTATTATCGCCATAGCGACATAAGAGCAATTACAGGGAACCAGAGAGGACAGATTGACTCAGAGAGCCATTAGAAGGAGACAATGACACCAAGGTGACGTCAGGTAAACGTAAAGAATGATGGAAAATAAATGATAACATCACAGAACCTTAGGTGGCCTCAGTATAAAACAGGGACGTAACATATGTATCGTCACGGCACCTAGTATTGCTATTATGAGTATTGCACCCAGTACAAATATCATAGTCTATGATATAAAAGAGGCTCAAACCAAAAGTACCTGTGTAGAGTGTAAACATTGACCCACACATTATTGTCCCATTTTTTCTATAGCCAACTAGACCTAAGCTTCTTTTAAATGCATAAATATACGTTCCGTCAATAGTCTACATTCCAGATTACATCCACAGGTTTCCAAGGATCTTAACCACTGGGAAGTGAGTCTGTGGCAAAGCTCCGCTGACCTTACAAGCCAGCTTCTCCACCAAGGCCACTATGGAGTTTTTGAAGAGGGTGCCCGCTGTCAAGGGTCGCTTGGTAACCTCTGTGATGCTCAGCTGGCCATCTGGCCACATCTCCTTCAGGACAGGGTTGGCACTGCAGCAGGAAAGAAAGATGGCGGGGGGGGGTGGGTAAGAGGGGCACGTCATTCTCTGAAGTGGAACTGCACCCTAAAGATGTGTTTTTTTGGACTGTGAACTAAGTATTAGGACTGAATAGGACTGCTGAGGTTAATGACTAAATTAACATTTTTATACTAGTCGGCATTTTATGGGTTGAAAACCGATCTGCACACCATATCTGTTCAAAATCATCCCAGGACCTGGATGGTTTCCAACAGTACATATCATTTGCTCATACGTCATAAAATTAAAATGTTAACGTTAATGTTTATGCCTTTAGGCCTCTCTGAGACCCTCATTTCTCATTTTAACCCAGTTTCTCAACTGTCATTGTGTCAAATAGAACAGTTGGTTGACGACACCGTTTGGCACCTGTTGTACATGAGACGCTTGAAGTCTTGGAAAAGAAGGTCCTTGTTCTTGTCCAAAAAGCCCTCCACGGAATATCTGCAATAGACGGAGAGAGAGAAGAGGGGTGTGAACGCGATGGCGCACTACTGCGTAGTGGCTAACAGCTTGTTGTTAGTGAAGGGGAGGCCCTGGCTGAGGAGGAGTATCGAGTGGCGGCTAAGAATACTGCCGTACGCTCACAGCAGCTCGTGAAGTGACAGCGTTTGACGTGCTCTGCCGGTGCTTACAGCAGCCGAGGCCAGTAAGTCCCAACCTGGGGCCTCGGGACCGTGTGATCCACCGATGCGAGATGCGTTCAAAGGCGCAAAATGTTTGTGTTCAGTCTAGGTTTGTTAGATTTACTTTTACATGCGTAAATCTGAACATTTATAATGTTTTCTAATGGCTATTAAATAAACGCTGCTACATTCCTCATATCATTATTTATCATCTAGTATTAGTGTGTGTGACTACATGGCTGTGTACCGTGTGTGTGTGTGTGTGTGTGTGTGTGTGTGTGTGTGCGTGTGCGTGTGCGCCTCCTGTCCTAACACAGCTCTTCTGATCCGAGTGAGTCACAAAGTCCCCCAGCAGATGAAAAGAATGACAGCTACGGCGCTTAGCGAACATCAGGTACACGGAACAAATACCCTCAAGATGCACATTTAAATTAATAAACCACTACTACCACTAATAATAATATTAATTTTCAGAGCGAAGAGTCTCTTTTTTTTTCTTTTTTTTACAAAGTGGGCGGAACGCAAGTAAGGTAAGGTAAGGTAAGGTATACTTTATTGTCCTGCAGGGAAATGTGTCTTGGGCTTTAGGCCTCTGCATCACATACACATCACTCAAACACAATACAATACTTATGTGCACGTTCATAAAAGGCAGGCCGTGTAACAATAAACATGACTAATAAAACCAGCTGCAATAACTAGAAAAACAATCAAAACAATAAAATACTAATAAAGGTTTAAGACCAGCACTAAAACAGCACTAAGGAGCTAACCCGCTGTAGCTTTCCCTGGGACCAGACAGTAAAACCTGGGGTCTGGAGAGGCAGGCAGGCAGCAATGCATTGTGGGAGTGCGCTGGGCCATAGTTATATAAACCAGTGGGCCCTGTGGGCCAAGAGAGGGCAGGAGAGGCAGCAGATACCCAATTACAGAGAGAGAAAGAAGTGAGAGGAGAGGAGAGGAGAGGAGAGGAGAGGAGAGGATAGGGGCGAGGAGAGGAGAGGAGAGGAGAGGATAGGGGAGAGGAGAGGAGAGGAGAGGAGAGGAGAGGGGAGAGGAGATGAGAGGAGAGGAGAGGAGAGGAGAAGAGGAGAGAGGAAAGGGGAGA
>JAODUK010073947.1:0-16124 GCA_027564635.1 Typhlichthys eigenmanni | reverse complement strand
GAGCTAAAACTTGACAGAACCTCGTTTCAAACATATATATACATCCACATAAATTTTCAGCAAAATTGGAGATGGTCTAGTGTGGACCATCTGACCACTTGACATGGAATGACCCAACTGAGAATTGGAGCAAGGCAAGCTAACTTGCCGCCTACAAGGTTCCCACTCCAAGACAAATGTTACATTCCTTGACTTTCCCTTACTAAAACGTAATTCCCATGACCTAATGAATAGAAAAGAGAGCCAGCATGGCGAACGATAAACAACATGAAAATAAATGTGATGACATTTAGCATAGGTGTAATGTTAACTGATTGACCAATTAGTTTCAAGAAATGTTTAAACAATGTAATACTCCTGATATTCCATGATTCGACCCAAAAAAATTCTCTATCATTCCATGTCTGGAGTAGACTTTAAAAAAAAATAATATTTCATACATTACATGACCAGTGGTAACCCTAGGCGCCTATCTTCTATTTGGCAAGGCTAGAATTATGCACGACTGTGGTTCAATTGCACCATTAAAAAGGTTCATTTAAAACTTTAATGAACTGAGGTCATACCTACTACAAGTACCGGTAATGTTGCCGAAACTAAATTGTAATAAAATAACGTACATCAGACACAGCACGTACCTAGTCGACATACAAAATCCCAAACACAAGGTTTAGCTTTATATATTTATATTTATATTTATTTATTTATATTAACCTCAACCTATCCGCCTGGTTCAGAATACATAAAAACTGTTGACATCTACTGGAATAGAGGCTACGCTAACCTGACAGACAAAAACAACCCAGTTAATTACAGTACCTGGCAGCAAGGTACGGTACCTCAGCAAATATCTATGGTGGGGATACACGCATTTCGTCTGCTTTAATAAAACACTTACACCAACAACATCAACAGAATACTACGGTAGGGTACTAACCAGGTCGCTATGGATATTTAACCGTGACGGGGTTCTCTGTTGTGCTAACTAGCATTAAAGCTAACTAACAATATATGTGTCTTATTTCCAAGATAATTGTACAAAACATAACATAAATACATCAAATATAAAACGCACTAGTTAAGAAAACGCACATCAGTAGTATAAATTTTAAATGCATATAAAAATATCACAAATAAGACCATATGACATTATGTGATGCTAACACACAGCAATACTGTATTGCTAACAGGTCAAAAACAGTACCTAGCTACCCTTAGCAAGTAAGTGAAGCAAATCATCAGCTCTCGTTGATTTATCACATCTAACGAAACTCTGGAATCGGTAAAGACGTATTTTGTATTAAAATGTACCGTAAATATTGGGCGCAGAGGTTCATCCTGCCTGATCGGCGGTGTTTTACAGAACGACTGGATCCACCGCCATCTTGCTCCTGTGTGGCGACGTCACAGTGACAGTGTCACAACCTATGGTCATAACACACCCCCTGCTGGTGGGCAAAACTACATCATGGTCCTCTGGAGTGCCCTGACTTGAGAGATTTGTGTGTGGTTTCAGTTCAGCTGTCAGTTTCACGCAGAGCCCGCGTTTTACTAGGATCATGTCATCGCTGGGTGGGACAACAACAAAATGTGTTTTCATAGGGTAGGCTTTGTAGCCAAAACAATTAGTTAATTTTGAAAACGGGGGAAAATATGCTACAATTACAGAATCACATACGTCCAGCGCCTCTGAAAATATTTTTGATAAACATAACTAGAGAGGAAACCATGTGTGCAAATCATGGTTTGGATCGTCAGTAGGCATAATGCTAAAAATATAACAATGCAGTGCAGGCAGGCGCAGCAGTGCCTGTATGATGAACATAACTATTACTAGTTCTACCATAGGATAGAATATCTTGACCCAATAAGATTAGCAGAGCAGATGCTTTCCATTACAATTAGATGGGCACGATTCCTCTTGGTGGACATGGCTTGGCCACACCAGCACATAGACATGCCCCCGTTTTAGGTTTTACCTGATCATATATCATAGCCTGCGATATTGAGATGACATCAAGATATGTCCATATGTAGCTTAACATTTTGCATAATTATTTGAAACTTCAGAAGTTTGTTTCCTTAAATGAAACAGATTGCAAACTCTTAAAGCCTATATTAGATGTATGGGCAGCACACGTTTTGACTAGTTACAGCATTTCATGTTATATATAATTTGTCAATTGAATGTGTTTGACTACATTTCTATTTAAATATATTAATGTGTTGATGTTTTTCAGCTATATCTTAATGGAAAGACTGCCAATGAGACTGACCAATCATTTAAATAAAATAAAAAATATATATATTTTTAAGTTAAAGGCCTGTCTGTACAGTATGTATGTCTGTCTGTCTGTCTGTCTGTCTGTCTGTCTGTCTGTTTGCCTTTTTAACGTGCCGTGCGTGATGACGTTCAGACTGACGCACACTTCTAGATTCTGCTGCAGCACCGTGAGCCTCGCCTGTCTAAGCATCCGACTCAAAGACCAGCAGGCTGAGTATAACAATCATTCAAAGCGACAAGATTCCTAGCGACTATTCGCGTCAGGATGACAGAAACGTCCAAAACGCACGTTATTCTGCTGTCGTGCGGGAGCTTCAACCCCATCACCAAAGGACACATACACATGTTCGGTAAGGATGGAAGGATAAAGCGGTGGTAGATGTGGAAATGTATATGGATAGGTTGATGGGTGGGTGGGTAGATGATGGATGATGGAGCAGGTGTCGAGATAATAGCCCCGTTGTGGCCGTAGGGTTGTTGAACGCTGATGGGTTTTGTTGTGATGCTGAAATGGGACTCGTGACGTCAGAACCGAGCGGATGCAGTGCTCACATTTATTACATTGTTACATTATTACCATCTGCGGTTTCTGTCGGAAATCTGCGTTGTTACGCAGTGTGAGAGCTCATATATCTTTCTGAAAAGGCCTGCTGCCTTGCTCTATAGCTGCGTCACCCGTGAATGCGAAATAATCGTCCCAGTTTTGGTTGTCTTGGTAACGCATCTCCATAAAAGATGGTATTGAAAGAACAATTATTGATAACAATATGAAAAGATAAATAACAGCAGAAAGAAAGAAAGACATTTTTTTTATTGGCATGAGTAATTAAGATGCGGTGGGTATCGCATTATGATCCAGACATTATATTTGTCATGTATGGCAGGCTACTAGGTAAAGCACATGTTTCTTATACATAGCCTGCTTCCTGTGTTGTGTGTTTAAAACAGACTGCAGCAGTGACCTATTTACATCCTATTCCACCTCTCTTCATCACTCTCCCACTGGTCTTCTCTTTCTCCTTTGCATTCTCACCCTTTCCTCCTCTTTCAGTTGCACACTGCACAGTAATCTTGTTGCATTAATTTCTCTCTCTCTCTCTCTCTCTCTCTCTCTCTCTCTCTCTCTCTCTCTCTCTCTCTCTATCTATCTATCTATCTATCTCTATCTATCTATCCAGCTCTAATTCAGTTCTGTGCCATGCACCACTCCAGTGAAATGAAAAATTCCTGGGTGACAAATGAGTCAACATTTTCTTTTGATAGCAGAACCCAGAGACAATCAGGGAACACTGATTAGCTAATTGGTTCAAATGGTTTGTGGATGGTCCTAGAATGTGGTTGAACTGGACAGCTTCCAGTAGGACAACTGGAATACTGCAACTGTGCTGACAGCAGCTGTTGTCAGAACTTGTCCATGTTGAAAAATATCATATTAAACAACTCTTATACAATCTTGTCTGGAACTTACTTTATGTAATGTGTTAATAATGTTATGTTAACGTTAGATATGTTATAGCCTACATGTAATACATGTAATATATTCCACAGTATATTGGAATATGTAACAAGTTCTATGTAATATAGTGTAGTGTATTAGTGTATATATTTATAGTATACTACATAGTGTAATATTATGTAATATGTGTCTTTTATCTGTCCTCAGAAAAAGCCAGAGAATATCTGCACAAAACAGGCCGTTTCATTGTGATTGGCGGAATAATTTCACCTGTGCATGACTCCTACGGTAAACCTGTAAGTAGAAGATAGACTCTGTATATAGACTCTGTTATGGAATATACTACGTGATTAACATACACACTGTTATGGAATAGACATGAATGCAAAAGTTGATACAGACTGATGTTATATTTCCTTTTCAATCAACACTGTCATCTCTGGATTCCTTCTGTATATGTACAGTATGTTGTACGTACTGTATAATATACTGTTATGAATATACATAAACATTTCCTTGCTGGAATACTGAATAATGATCTTTCAGCATTCATGTTTTAAAAATGTTTTTTAGTGTAGATGGTGAATCAATTCAGTAATGATAAATGTGTTGTACTGGTGTTCTTTTCATCTACACCAACTCTTTGGGCTGCTGTTGTTTTGAACACTGCTGCTTGCTGGAGTTAATTCACGTATTGTCCTAGATTACCTCTGTCTATAGGAGATGAAGGCATAAAGATCCCATATATGCCCTGGATGCTGAAAATGAGTTTTGAATGTTTCTCAGGGAAACTGGGTATCAGACAGCTCTATGTTTAAGTCTGCTATATGTTTGTCACATTAAGATATTGAATGAAAATGTCAAGTAATCCTTTTTTTAGGGCAAGGCACAGTATTTCTATGTGTACAGTCATCTACTGTATACATGCATCTTAGCTCATTAGCATTTTTAAAGCCCTTGGTTGAGAGGAATTGCTTTCAGTAAGACCTGTACTACCATACCAGTGCACATTGCAGGAACATGATTTGCATTAGCACAGGCATACACCTACACACACTCAATGCAAGCGTGTCATGCGCTTTTGCTCACCCGATCATACTAATGATCCATTAATTTCGAATCTTGCACAAGGCCCATATTAATCTACAGACAATCTTGGTCAAATAGAAGTCATTTGAAGACTGTTAGTCTGAAGCGCAATACCTTCTGAAATGATCACATTTTACATACCCAGATTCACAAGCTGACACTGTGCATGATACTACTGTGGTTGTGGTGGGAAACCCCCTGTAGAACTACCAGAAGATACCCACAATGGCAAATAAGGCTGAGGGTGATTACATTAATATTAGGACATATTATTAGTCATTATATGCTTTTATCCACAGCAGCTTATACTTTAATTAGTACATTAGTCTGATATAGCTGAACTCTTAAGTTCTGTCTGTTACTGTTTTTATTTACAGTATTCTGCTGCCTGTCTTGTCCAGGTCTCAGTTAAAAAAGTTATTTTTAAAACCTCAATGGGTAATTCCTGGTTAAATAATATAAACAATGTAGGCTTAAATATCAGCAAAATGCTTCATATTCTAACATAGCAGGGAAGATCATTACTTTAGTTTATTAAAATAATGGATAGAGAGACAGTAGATTAAGTAAACCCTTAGTTTTACATTGATACTCTTTGCTTATCAGTGTATTTCATATGTACTTCCGTTTTAGAATAATAAGGTTTTGTGATTTGATGTTGTAATTTCTGTCTGAAACTATGTATGCTGCATTTTTTAGCCAGGTCTCTCTTGGAAAAGAGATTTTGACTCTTAATGAGACTAACATGGTAACATAAAAACAAATATCATCATAGAGAACTTCAGTTAGTGTGAGAGTTATGTGGCTATACCAAGGGTTGCCCACTTCATTGACATTGAGCTGTGTGGTTGCTAAGGTAGCGTTCAACATGAACATCTGTTCTCTCTGCAGGGCCTTGTGTCCAGCAGACATCGCCTCACCATGTGTCAGATGGCTGTCCAGTCATCTGATTGGATCAGGTCAGACTGGTCTTCATTCTCTTGTAAACGGTCATCTCTATGGTGACGCCAGTTAGACCAGAGCTTGATTACGGTATACTCAGTGTGAATCTCATGGTCAGTCCATGAGGTCCTGTTAGTTAGTCTATAGGTAACTATGGTAACATGGTTTCTAGTTTGTCATGGCATGTTGCCAGTTTATGTCACCTATTATATTAATATGTTAGAAGTATGTTGATGATGTTTATATCTCTGTCAGAGTGGACCCCTGGGAATGCTACCAGGACACATGGCAGACAACGTGCAGTGTTCTGGAACATCACCGTGACCTAATGAAAGTATGACTCACAGCCTATGTACTAGCACTGTGCTGCTGAGGTTGTACCTGAATCCAGTCTATACCAGTATGGGCCAACATGTTTGTATTTGTTCATGTAGAGAGTCACCGGCTGTATTCTGTCCAATGTCAATACGCCTTCTTCCACTCCTGTGATTGGCCAGCCTCAGAACCAAACCCCGCCCATCTACCAGAACCACAGCATTACCAATCAGAAGCCCACAGCCAGTAAGTTAATGAAAAGCATTTAATTTAATTAAACTTGACAAAAACAGAACATGAAATGAAACAAACTCAATATAACATTTAATTGTATTTACTATAGGATATGAAACACAATATCAACAAGTACCAACACAGAACACTTTATTTTGACACAGTGTTTTATTTCATAAAAAAAGAATAGCAAAGTGTTCTATCACTTCATGGGACAAACAACAAGTAGTACAGAGGCTTTCAGACATAGCTTGAGAATCCTAAAATATCCCTCCTATTGATTGCAGGAGAGTTTATTCCAAGAATTGTATTTCCTGTTTCCTGCAGGATTCTAACATTACTTTCTCCTTTTCCAGTTAAGAAAACAGGGCATGCTGTCTACCAGGGATTGCTCAGTATGTGTTTGTTGGTTCTTTTCCTCAGTCAAACTGTTGGGGAAAGTCAGCGAGGGTCTCGGGAAGATCTGCTGCGTTCGTCCGCAAATCGATCGATTCACCTTTGTCGGTAAGCAGAGAAACCTAGAATATATGTCCATCTAGAAAATTTCTACATGACAATGGCATATACAGTATTTCACATATTAAAGGCAGTGTTAGTCATTCCCGAGAACGCTTGCTAACTTTGATCTAAAATCCAAACAATATCCCTCTGTGGACCTCCGCGGCGCCGCTACACACATCAAAGCACATTGTGAAGCAAGATAGCGCGATGCAAGGAGACACAAAAAGTGTATTAGCTTACAATTACCTTGCAACAGCTGACTATAGCTTTTATTTATCATATTTTAGAACTAATATTGAATGTACTGTATATACGTAGTAGTTTGTCATATTCTGCATAATATCTTGATTTGGTTTGTTTTCTTCCATTAGATGAAAATGCCAATCTGGGGACTGCCATGAGATATGAAGAAATTGGTAAATGAAATTAATTCTTTATTTGTTATAATGAGTTACTCCTTGGACTTCCTTCGTGTTTGTGTTATTTCCTGTGTGTTCCTGTGTGTGTGTGTGTGTGTGTGTGTCTTTGTGTTCTCCATGATTCCCAAGTGACCCCAGCCACCAGTAGACTTCTGCTAGTGTCTTACCTTGACATTTAAAAGATCAGCGATACATGTCTGTGTATTCTAAGACCGGGCTATTTACAGTAATCAGGCAGCAATCAGTGACCTGCACTAACCCGGGGGTTATTAGCAAGCCCCACGCTTTATTCCTGTCAACAAAGTCAGTCTGGAATCTTTCCCTTTGAAGTTGTTTGTGATAGCGTGTAAATAAATCAGTAGCAGGTGATTATTAGGACCACCCTCGACTAATCGGAACGAAATACGTCCAATGGTGATTTTCAACAACAGGCTGTAGCAGACAATTGGACTACACCTTCAACCAGTCAGAACAGGACATGGGGACGTTATTCTGAACCAACTGTTAGTAAGAGTTCTGAGACGGGGGAAGGAGCCTCAGCTTTGGGACTGAGTGGATGTCTTGTTGTGATTCATTCAACCCCTGTGTGCTCCTGAGCGTCTCTCCCTGCTGCTGTGTCTGTAGAGTTGCGTATCCTGCTCCTGTGTGGAAGTGACCTGCTGGATTCCTTCTGCATCCCTGGCCTGTGGAAGGACAGTGATGTAAGCACCCCCCTGTGGCCCCACCCACTCTGTTAACCCCATGTCCACTGAGCAGTCTGCGATGATCCACTGATGAATGCCATGGTGTTGCCATGGAGATTATTACTGTAATAACCGTTAGGAAAGGTCATCCTAACCGTTACAATAATAATTGAAATACATTGAAACCCAGAGTGTTATGGCGTGATTATACTCATAATCCATTTCCACCATCTCTGTAAGTGGTATGACACATCACCATGACGACAGTTCTCACTGAGAATCACATGTTGTTGCAGATGGAAGTGATTGTCGGAGACTTTGGGATCGTGGTGGTTCCTCGTGATGGAGCCGACACAGAAAGGATCATGAATCATTCCTCTGTGCTCCGCAAGTACAAGGTCAGAGGTCAAACTTGACATATAATATTAGTAAAATAGTTAACTGCCTCATGATAACATAAGGTCTTGTTAAAGCTCCAATCTCCAACTATTTTGTGATACCTGTGTATGGACAGCATTTATAAAAAGAACTGTTACATAGACATGGAAGACAATAACATTTATGTAAATGATTTGATAATTAACATGTATTAATAAACAGAATGTAACAGGAACTACAATAGTTATGGTTCTCTGGTCCCTTCTCTGAACAGGACAACATCACCGTAGTGAAAGACGACATGGACCATCCAATGAGCATTGTCAGCTCAACCAAGAGCAGGTGAGGGTGACCTTTGACCTTTATCTAGATAACACTGGATAACATGAGGTGCATTCGCTACTATTAGCTACTATTATACCATAGTAAACTATCCCTAAACTTGACCTATTAACCAGAGGTTAAACTAACCCATACACATTTACAATAACCTTAACCAGAGGTTAACTCTAATCTGGGCCATTGAGGGTAAACTATAACCCCTGAATTTAACCACTAACCATAACTAGAGAGCAATTTTTCCTTTTAATATTATGGGACATAGTTCCGGTTTCACAGACATGGATTAAGCCTAGTCCAAGACTAAAATAAATATTCAATGAAGAGCTCCATTGAAAAACTGTGAAACCAGCCCATAAATGTGTATGAAGCGGCATGGCGGTTGATTTCATTGAATCAACTACGAATAGAACAACTACAATATTTTTTTAGAACGCTACTGTAGTTGTGTGTTCCTCAAGTTGACTGTGTGTAAGAGTAGTGCTAGTCTGGCCCCGTGCGACTAGACCACATCTCAGCAGGCACTAGATGGCGCTAGATAACAGTGCTGTGTCCTGCCTGTGACAGACTGGCCCTGCAGCACGGTGACGGCCATGTGGTGGACTATCTGAGCCAGCCAGTGATCGACTACATCCTGCAGAGCCAGCTGTACATCAACGCTTCAGGCTAGGCCCAACAGACCCCTCCCCCCTGGCATGGCCCGCGCACACCCCGCCCCTGCCTCTGTCCATCCCGTGTACAATGTAGATCGATCCTGTCCGAGCTGTGGCTCACGGCGTCCCCTTCCATCATCTCGCAGCGCTTGGTAACAACTCCACCGCTGTTGACTGTCGGCAGTGCAGACCTGACGCATCGCTGCAGGAGTACAACGTGATACCTTCAGAGTGGAAACTGTGTCCATTACCTGTTCACTCTGCTATGGCCCGCTAGGAGTCTAACTGGGACTCACGGGTCCTGCTTTACATAAAGGATTGCTTATGGGCTTCTGTATGTGGGCTTTATAGCCATATTTATACAACTATCTTTAACATACATTTGCATAGGGATTATAGAGGCTTTTTTGGAGATACATGAAGCCATTATAAGCAGTTTTCATATAAAGTGGGATCCAATCATTCCGTAAAGCGAGACAATTATAAATCAATCAGGTCTGGAGTATCAATGAGGTCTGACAAGGGCCTTGCTGGTTATTAGTGTTCACATGAATCACATCAACACTGTTTCTTAAGAACCAAGAGAAAAATTATTGTGTTAATATTGTCTTAAATGTTTTTTATGAAGTGGTACACCGTCTCAATCAGCCATGTTATGAAAGCCTCAGCACATCTCTGACCTTTAGGTTGAGAAGTTGCCTGTTCCTGACAGATGTGTTTGTTGCGTTTCACATGGGATTGGAGGGAACATTTCCTTCATTTGACCATTTTAGCTTTTGTTAGACAGCATGCTTAGGACATCGGTTTTGGCATGAATGTTTACTTACTTGGTAGAGCATAATATGTTGTGAAAGTGTTTGCAAAAATATATAAATATATATATATATATATACAGTATATAAATAATATATGTGCCTGTTCCATTTTTTATTCACTCTATAAATGGATGTACAGAAACTATGACCCTATGTCTTTCCAAAGCAAAACAATGTCATTTCAAATGTTTTATTTAAGATACACTCCTTGATTTATGTCTGTAATTGACGTGGATATAACGTCTCAAAATGTGTTTTGAAACTCAAGAGTGTGTACTCACCATTTCTCACCATTTATGTGCTGATTCTGTGCTTTTACATGAGCTACTATTCTGAAACAGGATTTAACAAAGAAACGCACAACAAATTAAGTCTGTATGTAGTTATAAATACAACACAGTAATAATCACATTCTCAGATATCTGACACACACTGTTAATCATCTCTCTCTGGATAAATAAAACATGTAATAATATAACTCAGACTGTCCTTAAGTCAGTTCTATGTGCTACAAAATAAAGGTTTTGCTTCAAAACACATAAAAGCCAATTGTTTTCTCCAAACTCAATTCTGCGCTTTTATTCTGTTGACACAGGAAGGTTTTCTTCTGCCCTTAATAAATTAAAATGTTTGTGATTTGATCCTTGTTGTGAGTGGTGAGATCACTTCCTGTGTTGCTGCAGTCACTTCCTGTTTATGGTGTCTCCTGGGGTAGGGTGTTGAAGCAACCATCGGGGACAGTGCGGACTATGTCCTCCAGGTTGCTGATGTCACGCAGGATGTAGTCTATGTCACGGTCCAGGCTGGCCAACCGGCTCCTCTGGGCCGCTTCCTGCTCCTCCATGGCCAAGAGGCGGGGCTTAACGTTGTCATTAACACGGGTCCGGGCGTTGACCAGCATGTTTTCCAATTCGCTGAGGCGCTCTTCATCAATTTTGCCTGGCTGGCCTGGACACACACATGCATGCACGCACACACACACACCACACAAGGATTTATTTGAGTTTTTTTTCCAAACAGTTGAATTAGACAAAAAAAAAATAGACCAGACAGAATGAGATTACATGATGTGTAGGTTTCGTACCGATGACCTTCAGGAGGTTTTCAACTGTCTCCAGTGTCTCTCTCACTGCATCTCCCGTGTGTTGAGCCTTGCTCAGGGCTGCGTTGGCACCAATGGATGCCTGGGCAGAGAGATGAGGGATATCTAGAGGTCCCATCATTCATTGTGCCCAGCTGTGGGGTCAGTTATGTTGACCCATAAGGGCTGGACTGACCATAAAGCCTCTGTAAGAATCAAGCAGGGCGCTGTGGGCTCTGCTGGGTCCGTACCTGCTCAGCCTCAGATCCCTGTGTCCGGGCCTCGTCTAGCCCCGCCCCCAGCTCCGCGTTTGTAGCCTCAGCCTGTTTCCTCAGGGCCTCTGCTTGCTCACGCAGCTGGCTGGAGTCTCTCAGCAGGCTGTCGTGGGGCGGCAGTGAAGCTGATGCCTTCTACACACGATGACCATGGTTACCAGACACACATGCATGGACAGTGTTTCTAACAGCACCACGTAACGGTGCTATGTGTTATATAACAGAGGCAGGGTTATGGGTCACGTTCTGTGTGCAGAGCAAGGCGTTAGCTAGGGATGCATGGTCCTGACCTCCAGTCCAGAGACCAGCGTGTTGATGGTCTCCAAGGTGTTCTCGTAATCCACGGACACGGCTCCCAGGATGGATAGGGTCTCCCCGTTGCTCTGGACTGCCCGCTGGATGGTGCCGTTGATGCCAGGGAGCCTGGTGATGGCTGTGTCAGCCAGTGCCTGGCTCTGCGCCATCTGCTGGTCAAAGCCTGCAGGGACAACAGTACCAATGCCAACATGTACAGGTCTACACGTATACAGTATAAGGACCTCATTTTTGTTGAGATGAGAATAGGAGCGCTGCACCATGTTAGCATGCAGCTAATATATGGTTGGTGGGTCCTGGCAAGGAGCACAAACAGACCATAGATCAGAACCACATAATTCAGTTTAGATGGCAGAAATGAAGCTCTGAGATGAAATAACACATCACTGTCTGAATTAATTAATGAATTAATGAATTAAATAATGAATTAATAAATCCATTAATTAATTCATGAACAAAGCAATCAATAGATTAATGATCAATGGAAAATGAGGAAAAGACACAATAAAACACTAATGCATTTCGTCAGACTGCGATTAGGACTTGATGATCCTACAACCACAGCACTAGAGAGCCAGATGCTGTTTAAAAGCCTCCTCATCGATGTAAAGTGTTGTGCATACATACAGGGCTACTATCTACATAGGTGACGCGATGACAACGGACCTCGTAGTGTTTTCAGGGAATCGTCCACATCGTTAACCATGTTGCCTGAGATGTTCCTCAGAGCGCGTTCCGTGTCTGCCTTGGCGGCGTTCACCCGCGTCAGCAGCCGGTCATAGTCCTGCCATGGCACATGGTACATGTCAGACACATGCCAGACACGTCAGATACATGTCAGTGTTATGTGCTGCTATCATGTTTTATTGTATCACTGAAGATTGAGTGTGGTCCTTGTAGGCTTCTGTACAGTAAAACAACATTGGTGCTGCCCAGTGCATCCACAGTATTCTACTGGTCCTGCTGGGGTCTGGACAGCATACCAACAGTGTTCCATTTGTCCTACTGGGAGCTGACCAGTACAGTACCAGCCTTATATGAGTGCATGTGTTCTGTATGGTGTGTGTGTGTGTGTGTGTGGGGAACCTATGTGTTATTACCTTCTGGGCATCTCTGCCCTTGGTCATGAGTATCTGTGTGTCGTTTATGTCTCCGCCCACTTCTTTCTTAAGAGTCTGGAAGGCTGTAATTTGATCTTTCACCTCATTGGTCAGACCGTCCAACCTGCCCACCAGTGACTGGGCCTGCTCCGGCAACACACCATCACACACACACAATCACTCAAAAGGTGTTTCACACCTAACTAACACCTGCAACTAACCCAGGGCTAATGCATTCTGGGAAACGTCAGCCCCAGAATAAGGCAGCGGCTAGTCACAGCGTTCACACTGGTGCATTCCAAAGAGGGCTAACTCTGACATGGTCTAACCAGACCCAAAACAGCTAGGCTATGCCCTGGGCTAAGGATATGGCTATGCCCTGGGCTAAGGATATGGCTATTCCCTGGGCTATGCCCTGGGCTAAGGATATGGCTATGCCCTAGGCTATTCCCTGGGCTATGCCCTGGGCTAAGGATATGCTCCATATCATTTCCTAGGTGTGTTTTGGTGACACCTGGTTAGTATGTATTTTAGGTTGTAATTATTCTGAGGATTTAAATATATATTAATATATAATAAGATAATATATGTTCTATATTATATATTCCTGTAATTGATCATGTATATTTAGCCTGATGACATGATGCTGTCATTATTCTAACAGAATGTTGTCGATTACGTCAACTGGTTTGTGACCTGATCAGCTATTGACTAATGTACTTGAGTCGCTTTGGATTCAAGTGTGTCATGTCAGAGTATGAACAGCAGGGGGGGCACACCCCCACAATAACAAAGCTCTATTTTGAACCTGACCTGAATACAATTTGTTTAATTATCTAAATTTCTTCTTTGGCAGACCAGAGTTTGTTTAACTTGTTTTACTAACTTGTAGCTGTATAGGTCATGTTGCAATATAAGGGTGTGCTCAGATAGTTATGCCACAGTCTCTTCTAGACATGGTCTCTACAGAGCAGTAACTACTGAAGATGAATATATCTAGGTACACATACAACACATTCGTCAGATTGTTTGACCAATCAGCAGCTGCTACAGTGACCTATGGACTTTACCTTGAGAGGAGCGGGAATGTCCATCTCCATGGAAACGATCTGAGTCATGAGGCTGTCGGCCATGTGGATCTCATCCCCCGCCTCGCTGTTCAGACGAGATGCCTCTCCCTCCATACGCTTCACCTGAAACGATGTCTTGTCATACCTGCGCGCACACACACACACACACACACACACACACATATCAATTTGTATTTTTAGGTGAATGGAAGAGAAGAGAAGAGAAGAGAAGAGAAGAGATCTCACATGCTCTTCAGGTCTCCCAGTAGCTCTGTAACTTTGTTCTCCTTGTTGACGAGGGTTCGGACGAGTGCCTGGCTCTCCTGTGAGTCCCTAAGAGCCTGTTGAGCGGTGCGCTCCACAGCTCCTGCTGTGCCCTGGTGCCTAGAGGACCACAACATCACGTCAGGAGCCTGGATGCCATGGTTATAAGATGCTTTGAGAGGGACTACAAGATAATACTGTTTATAGGATAGGGTTATTCTTGATCAGGTTGGATTTTATATATTTATTTCTGTGCATTGTGAAGGTACAGTAAATTTAGACATAATGGTCTTTTAGATTATACTGTCTCTGTCTGTCAGTCAGTATGTGTGCGTGTGTGTGTGTGTGGGGGGGGGCTGTTAGATCTACTTGTCTGCCAGCTTGGTGGCTGTCTGGACCAGCGTAGACAGAGTGTCTTCTGTGCCCAGACTTTGGTCTCGCAGTGGGAGCGCCTGGCACAGGAAGGTAACCCGGACATTTAGTTATTTATTTCTCATGTAATAATCCTGACATGTCAGTTATTCTAAAACAGAGGTGTCCTTTATTAGATATAAACATAAATACATAGGTATTATATACAATACATGCATTACGTGAGCAGAATTCACATTTGACCTCAAATCACTATGGTCCCTTTTAAAATGAAGCTACTTACTGACAAATGTTAAAATGTTTGAAATACTAACAACATAAACAGTATAATGAAAAACACGCCCACACATGCAATCACAAACAACGCATACAGTACACAAACAGCCAACATATACCCCATTGTGGAAGAACATTACAGGAACCCGCTCTGCCCCCTCTGGCCAAAGCATGCATTTCTCCTCTAAGGAGACATGTAGTCATTGTTCCTTACAGCTGACTCCAGCTTTAGTTTTGCCATCTCCAGTTTGCGTCTCAGCTCGGTAATCAGCGCCTGGGCGTCAACTGTGCGCTGATTGTATGTCTGCTGCCGCTGTTCGAGCTCCTCGGCCCTGTTCTTAACATTCTGCAGGACCTCGCCCTCCGACAGCTGATCCTGACTGACAGCTGCCAGACGGGCTTGAAGCTTCTTCTCAGATTCTATGGGGCACAGGACGTGTGATGTCATCATTGTGAGACATGGTTATTTCACCTATTAAAGGTATGGTCAGTTATTCTTGCTAACTTTGAGCTCAGATCAAAATAATATTGTTCCGCGGCCCTCCGTGGCGCCGCCTCATGCATAGCTACCAAAGCAATGTGCTACGATATGAACGGTGTTCGCCACTTTGTTTATGTTGCTATTTACAGAGCCAGGGCTGTGTAGAAGTAACAGATTCTTTTTTCAACATGCATAGAGAACGGTAAGATAGCGAAATGCAATATTTCACAAAACATTTATTAGCTTACATTTAGCTTGCAATAGCTGACTCTACCTTTAATTGTGTGCAGGTAAAACTGCGTATGTTCTGACACTGTTAATCCATGTTATTGAGACTAGAAGGCTAGAAAGTTCCTAGGTGAACCAGAACGTTCTAACTTGCCTGCCAGTCTGTCTGAGTTCTCCTGCAGTTCTGCGATCAGCTGCTCTGCTGCTCTCAGTGACGCCTCCAACTGGGCAGAGCTGTCTGGCACGGAGCCTCCACCCAGCTCCAGCATCTTCTCAAAGTCCCGCAGCTTGGCAGCGAAGCGCTCCACCTGGAAATCACAAAGTCACGTACTGTCATCAGTCAATCAATCAATCAATCAATCAATCTTTATATAGCACTTTTCATACAAATTCATGTAACACAAAGTGCTTCACACTACATCATTAAAAACAATTCAAAATGAGTAAAAACAATACAATATATAAAAAATAAAGTAGTACCACCACTCATGTTACACTCATCATCCCAACCCTCCAATCACAAACAAACATCGGGAGTCCCATTCCCACCATCC
>JAODUK010073936.1:0-16124 GCA_027564635.1 Typhlichthys eigenmanni | reverse complement strand
TTCAATCTGAGGTTCGACAATCGGCCGAATCCTCCTCTCCAGCACCTTGGAGTAGACTTTACCAGGGAGGCTGAGTAATGTCACAATACAATCAGTCAAAATAGGTTATCAGCTTGACCTTTGGATACACCTATGTCAATAGACACATGGGCGTATGTCCGTTTACTAAGCTATTGCAAGCTAAATATAAGCTAATACACTTTTTGTCAAATTCAACAATTATCTCCTCGCATTTCGCTATCTTACCATTCTCAGTGTTGGGCAGTGTCAGAAATGTAGTTAAACTACATTTCTGAGTAATGTGTGTTTTTGAATCAAATAGCTTTTCAGTAGAAACGTTCTTTAATTGATCAAGTACTGCGGTAGCGTCCACAGAAGCAAAATTTTCCCAAGCATTTCTAAATCTCCAGCTCAAGATACAACTGCTAAGAATCAGTACGTGATGCCATCACATACACGACCTAGGTGTAGCCGACAGAAGCACTTCAGTATGACGGTGATGCCGTAGACGTACAGTAGGCCTGCCAATCACTGGGCTGATGCCTGAGACTTTGATGCAGGGGATTGAGGGGGAATAAAGACATGACTCAGTTTAAGTGATAGAAAGGACAGTGAGAGCAGAGAATACATCTTATTGTTTAATAAACATTTGAACTGAACAGTTTTGCCCTGTTTATTTGTTTGTTTGACTTACACTTTTGAATGTTGGTACAATAAAATGTAGGAAAAAAATAGCTTAAATGTAGTGAACTAACTTTGCCGTGTTGCTGTAGCTTAGTTTGCTACATTTCTCTTGGGGGTAGCTTCAGTTTAGTGAAGCTTAATTTAACGTAGAGTAACTGGTAGCTCAGCTAACTACATTTTTAATATAGCTTGCCCAACACTGACCATTCTCTGTGCATGTTGAAAAAATAATCAGATTCTTCTACTCAGCCCTGGCTCCATAAATAGTAATACAAACAAAGTGGCAAACACTGCTCAACAAAGCTGTAGTACAACACTTTGCTTCACAATGCATTTCGATTTGTGATACTGTTAAGATTTGAGCTAGAAGTTAGCAAAATGACCAGCCATCAAAAGGTTTGATTGATTATGTGGTCCCATGTAAACACATTGTATTCTAACACAGATTGCTAGTTGGAAAATATTTGAAAATGACATCCAGGTTCATTTTGGCTGTAATATTACTTTAACTGCTATTGATTCAGTCACATTGTGTACAGTACATTAGACATATGCAACTTAATCTTACTAATGGTGTGCGTGAGAGTAGAGAGAAGCCTACTGTCGATAGGAAAACAGAGACAGTGCAGTAGGTGACACAGGAAATACAGTAAGCGGTCCAAAATTATTTCTTGCACAAACTTCATCATGATTAACAGCAAAATGTTAGTGTTTTTTCCACCTGTATAGTGTTTTGTTTCTCTGTAAAATAGTTCTTTATACTGTAATCATTTTTTAATAATGGATGCCACCCTGCCTTTTAATGTGCCTTGCTCTCAAATTATACATAAATCAGGTCCCGTTTGTAGAAGGCGTGAATTAATTCCTAAGCGACACAGATCATTAAACACTGTACATGTCATTATGGGAGATGTTGATTTGCAATATTCTACAATATATATACACAACAATGGTCTTAATTAATGCACAATAGGTTCTAAACAAAATATGAAGGACAATGATTACAGTGTAATTCAATTCTGGAGAGGTAAAGCAGCCAAGCCCGTCTCCCGTTGAGGGAGACGGGAGATTAAAGTGAAGCTAGACAGTGCCTGAATGTTGAGATGAATCATGATGGCCAAAGGCTTTCGTGTTCAATACAGACAAATGGAACACCATGGCACTTTTAGAAACTACAGTATTAATCCATCCATGTTGATTTACAACACTGGGTTGAAAATCTGTTGAACTATAACAAATGCATGACTGAATCATTTTTATCATTCAATAATTTATCCTTCACTGTGTTTGAGTCATTCTGTTGAGTCAGTTTTACATGGGGTAAATGACCCTGAACTCATTTCATATTCCATTTCTAAAACATATCCTATGTCCATTACATAATCAGTCTGCAACTTGTGGGCTATTCTCTTGTTGTTACGAAAGCAGGAATATCACAGCATGACATAGGCCTGAAATAGGCCCTCAAACTGAAATGGAAATCTTATTTCTCTTGCTCCAGCATTAGCTTTTATCTGACTTTAATCTGAAAAAAGTATTCAGCTTTGGATAACCCACACATTGTGAGTGAGCCAGAATTAGGTTCACATCAGTTTTATGAAGTGAAAGTAATATGTAGGCCTATGTTAACTAGCTATATAGAGCTAAATCAAATACTTTTGACCCTATTTTAATGATCTAAGTGAACAGTCTAAAGTGCAAAGTGCACACTACATTTAAGGTGTGTCCAATTCCTTTTTTGCTAGTTTAACTGCGGATAAGTGGTAAAAATCCACGTTCACTTGCACCTTGGCGGATTTCTATTATAACGGAGAGTTGTGAAAGGGCAAGAGCAGAACATCTATGGCAACAGCGAGATTCCACAAAAATCCCCAAAATAGGTTGATGTAGCCTACACACTAATATTTCACACTGTACTCATATTTTTGGGGCCATGAAAAAATGTTGCTGACTGACTGACTGACTGACTGACTGACATGACATAAAAAGCACATGAGCTACATTCTAATCTAGACCATGTAGAGTAGACAGTAGCATTGCTCTGGACAGTAGGTGGCAGTAATGCACCAAAACTAATCCAGACCATGTAGACGGTAGCATTGCTCTGGACAGTAGGTGGCGGTAATTCACCAATGCTAATCTAGACCATGTCAACATTGCTCTGAACAGTAGGTGGCGGTAATGCACCAATAGCGTTGGATCCCAAACTGTGTAAATTATCGGTATCATATCAAATTTAATAAATTTGGTATCGCCCATTCCTAATCCCAGGTTTCCCTGAAGCCAAGAAATATGTTGTTTTGTCATTCCATTCTGTTCCTCAACATCAATTAATTATTGGAAAATAATAAACATTATAAAAATCAAAACATATTTTTGGTTGCCAAAGTTAATTTCAGTGTTTCAATACAAATATTTTTTTATTTTAAATGTTTTAATCAGTGTAGATCCGTATTTTTCAATGCAAATATATATATTTTTTCAATGCCACACTTAATAGCATAGCACTTAGAGTATAGCTCCAAAAGCAAAACACACAAAACTGTTAAAAACAGCACATTTGCAGTAATGTATAGTAAATGTATAGTAAAACTGGAAAAAGTAAACCTGTTTTTGATATAGACTATTTTGCTTGGAGAGAGACTATATTGTGCTAAGTCTCCGGGTATGAAGGTGTTTAATGAAGTCTTTCATGCTGAAGTGCATTTAAAAGGTATATTCTTCATCCTTGTACAGTAGATCTTTATTCATGTATTTGCATGCATGGTAGAGCATGTGTATTGTTCATTTGTGTGCATGTCTCATTCAAACACAAAACCGACTTTCGCTAAAAGTAGATCCTATCCATCCAGTGATTTCCCGCTTAATTAGTATGCATGTATAGTGTCAGTGTATCAGTTTCAGCAGTAGGCTTTATATTTTAATTATCAAACTTGCTAGCTAGCTTTGGCGTTTTCTCCCAGAGCCCAAGGCCTGTTTTTTGAGACTGTAGTAACAGTTTTGGTATTTATGTGCTGTTTCTTCAGACGAACAGCACGTAATTAGTGCAAACTCCTTCATTTCTCATATCCTACAATAAGTGAAACGGTGTCCCTCAAAATGAATGGTGAATGTGTGGTGAAACACGATATTGCACTCCTACAGAGGTGAGGAGTCTGAAAAAGATTAACCAATCAAAAATCTTCAGGTCGTGTATCAAACTGTGATTAGTCAAGACTGCACAGAGGAAGCCAACATCCAATGAACACACAGTGTATAGGCCTAATTCACAAAAATGTATCAGATCATAAACAGCTTAGAACTACAGTAGCTCAAGCAATACAGTGCATTGTGAACGTAAAACTAAACCTCTTCAGTTTGTGAATGAGTCGTATTATTCATCATATAGTTACTGTGCATGTTATGAGGGAGCATATTCATATTGGATGTGGGCAGTGCTCCACGATAACATTGTGTGTAGGCCTATGTCTATATGGTACCAGGCGCTCTATCACATCATCCTGGTCTCATCATGCAGGTAAATCTGAATCAATTATTAAACTTCTTCTCGTAGCTTCCATAAAGTTAGGCTAAATTAATGATTGATGATCTTACTGTTCTAACAGTGTGTAGCATGTCCACATTGCTCTCTCATCCACCCACCCCCCCGGTATGTATCTTATTTGTATTACTTTGTTTCCTCAAAAATATTCCCACGCCACTTCTAGGTAGCTAACTAACCGACATCTACAATCATTGCTTGTCCAATATTAGCAGGGTTGTTTTTCCCAGAGAACAGGAGAGGTGTGGCTAGTGCTGCCCTGCTGGTACCCTGTAAGCTAAATAATTACCGCTAACCTCCCTCTCCACAGGCCTGTTCCGCTATAAACCACCCCATTGTCATGCACTAATGGAGAATCACAGCCGTGGCAATGTCACAGGGCATGCTTCACTGGGGACCTGTTGGACATTTCAGACACAAGTCCTTGAACTCTTATTCTTTTTCTCTGTAAAGGTGGAGCAAGGCTGCCAAGAAATCAACCATAGCACTGCAAGTACGAGCGCATCATTTAACCTTCATTAACTTATTTATTTATTTATTTATTTATTTATGCATGCTTGCAGGGAAATACTTTGCCAAATGTGGATGTTCCCTTTGGGCACACTGCTCCTCATATCTCCACACATACACACACACACACACACACATAGCCCGATAATGCCACATAGTATAATGATCCGTTCTTATCAGAGTACTATTCAAACTGCTAACTGCAATTTTCCCTTCCCTTCCCTATGAAGGTTAACAGAAAAATGAGGTAATGGTGTGTCTCCTGCATTACCTTTATAGAAGTATCTCCTGTAAAAACTAGCAAAGCATTATTACTGAAAAGTGTATCTCACACGAGTACGACGGTGATAACTGAATATCAAGCTGCTGTTTCACACTTTCACATTTTCTGTGTACCTCATTACCATAAAGAGCATCCTTATAGTTTCAGTCTCTTCCATCCATTAGCACTACGTCGCATAAGTAACTCTGTGCTAAACGTCTGCTAGATAATAAGTAAGCTTGACAGCACTTTGGGAAGTGGTACTGTTGATATTTATTGGCATTTCATTAGCATTGTCACTACACTATGTATATGTAATTTCAGTGTGACGCTAGTGCAGTGCTTTATTTAATAATTTATGTTTTTTCATAAGTTTAACATGGTACCAGAGCACCCTAGGCCGAAGGTCGATGATCTATTTTGTGATCGTATCATCTGACCTGAGGCCGCATGTTTTGGACACTCAGGTGAAGAGAGGGGCAGAGCTGGCTACCGACCACCATCTGGTGGTGAGTTGGGTCAAGTGGTGGGGGAAGACTCTGGACAGACCTGGTAAGCCCAACCGGGTAGTGCATGTGAACTGGGAATGTCTGGAGGTGACCCCTGTCTGTGAGATCTTCAACTCACACCTCCGGCAGAGCTTCTCTGGAATCCCTGTAGAGGTTGGGGACATTGCACCTGAGTGGGCAATGTTCAAAGCTTCCATTGCTGAAGCTGCAGCAGAAAGCTGTGGTCTTAAGGTCATAGGTTCCTCAAGGGGCGGTAACCCACCGCAGCAGAAGTAGCAGAAGCAAAGAAGCGGGTGTGGGAAAAGTGAAGGAGAAGCCATGGAGAAAGATTTTTGGTTGGCACCAATGTGTTTCTGTAAAACCGCCCGCCATCTCAGGAGGGGGAAGCAGGGAACAATCCAAGATGTGTACAGTAAGGATGGGACACTGCTGACATGTCTTAGATGACACGCCCCTTCAACATCGCGTGGAATTCGCGGACATTGTCAAAGGAGTGTCAGTCTAGGGTGGGGACCAGAGAGTGTGTGCCAATAACAGGGGCATCACACTACTCAGCCTCCCTGGTAAAGTCTACTTCAAGGTGCTGGAGAGGACGGTTCGGCCAATTGTCAAAACTCAGATTGAACAAAAATGTGGATTCCATCCTGGTCGTAAAACTACGGACCAGCTCTTTACTCTTGCAAGGATCCTGGAGGGGGCCAGGGAGTATGCCTTTCCGGTCTACATGTGTTTTGTGGATCTTGCTTGCGTCTACCTTAGAGATAGGGTGAGAAGCTTGTCTATGGATGGAAGTTTAACATCCAACTTGGTTATGTGGTCATCGTGCATGTCAGACAAAATGCCTCTCCTGTCAAGTAAACAAATCTTAAAGCAGTTAGCCAGCACTGTGTCCCACACTACGCAAATAAAGGCTGGCTCTGCGAGACTACCTTACACCCAGAAGGCACTTCAGAATTAGGCAATTACATCTTGACTTAAGGTGTTCACTCTCATCATTGATTGTGTTTTAAATTGGACAATCGCCTGGGTAGAGAACAGAATGGAGCAAAACTACAACACTAACAGAAAAGAATGTAACTGTACAGATAAATGATACATTCAAGTGCTAATACTCTTTAGAGTACCCTGACAATCTTGCCTACAAAATGATTGCTTTATGTTTTATCTATCTGCTTGTATTGATCTTTGGGCCAAACCTAAATGTTGCATGCCTTGTAGCTGTTTGCCACGCGTTGCAATTCATCACAGCTTAATCTGCAGTTAATTCACCGCTATGCTTTGGCTGTTATCTGATATACATACACATTGTCCTCTGATGTTCTCATAGGCAAATTTCACACAACAGTAGATAAGCTAACAAGATTCTGCCTCTGTTGTCATTTTATCATTTGGCTGCCGGTAATGGCTTCCCACTCTTTGCTGGGCGACCGGCCGAAGGCTTATAGCAAGGGAGTGGGTCTGCACACCCTCGCATTTCTAAGTCAAGCAATGTTTTTTTTCCCACCTTTTTTATCCCTTATAGCCCTTAATCACATTTACCAGCTGGAAGTTTAACAGCCTCACTTCTGGGTGCAAAGTCACAAAGGGGTTTTCTCTACTCTATGATAGATAACATGGGTGGAGCTGCAGGCAATTGTACCGCCCGGGGAAAAGGAGCTACATTATACATTATGCACATAGAGACAGTTAAAATACCTCATAGAAGGTTATTTTTGTATCTAATTAAAATGGAATGATGCAGAGTGAGGGCAGGATAGGAAATGTCCTGGGTTCACAAACTAATATGCCCAGGGTCCCTGTAAGCATTCTTGAGCCACCTGTGAGTTTATACTCATAATTGTCCTCATTTTGGATAAAAGGGTCTGCAAAATTACCAAATTGATGTAATTATAATAAACCCTTGTACATAGCCTTTTTACGATTACTGTTTAGTGCAACATTTTACCAATTAGACAGTATTCAAGTAGCAGATAAACATATTTTTCTCTTAAAACAGTATTTACAGTAAGAGGAGTGGTTACATTGAAGTGACAATGCTGCTATTGCCACACTTCAAACTGTATACAGTTCCATACTGCTACAGCATAGCTACAGCACATAGAATGTTTTACCTCTGTAGTCAATGGTGCTGAATGCTGTCACTAAGCTCCAGTGTTGTTTGCCCTATTTACCTTTGGTAGTAATGTTTTCTATATGTACAGTACTGTACCAATTGATGCACCATGCAGTTATTTATATAGTTCTATGGTTAAGACAAGTGTGATAACACTATGTTCCACTGCTACATTGTTGAGATGTGTTTGGAGACTGTATTTGTTAGGGCACAGGAGTTGCAGAGTAGTAGCCAATAAATTGCAAATATTATATAACATGTTACAATATACAGTATTATCAGTGTCGCTTAGTGTATACCTATACCCTGAGTTATGTATCCCTAAACATACATGTTTTTTTTTATCTTTTCTTTAACTTTTTACCTTTTTTTTTACCAGGTAGTATTGAGAGCAAAAATCTGTATTACTAGAGAGAACTGGCCAAGGTTGCAATACAGAAATCACATATTAAAATGTAGCATAATGTAATTTCCTGACTATTAACTGTGGTTAATACATTGATTTTGCAAACTGTCGACAGCTATGCAGCTATACTCGGGTGCGGTCTACACAGGGTAACATTTTATTTTCTCTCATTGGACTATTTTTTTTGTATTCTTAGGGTAATCTGGGGATATTAATTAAACATCCAAAACTATAATTTTTTGCTATGGTAGTAGTACAATCTGACAAGGTAGAGGGCTTTTCACGTTGGAATTGGCATCCTGCTCTCCCTCCTGCCGCCTCTCACGTGAAAGGCAAATCTACTGCGAGTCACTGAAGCGGTGCGTCTTGTTTTGAGGTAACCATGAGAACAGAACAGTAAACAAATATATGTATATGAACCAAAAGTTAAATTTAATTTAGCTGTCTCTAAATAAACCTAGCCTACTTAATTTATTAATTAAGAGAATGTGGTGAATATTATATGCATGTTTGTGCATTTTCTTACATCATTTAAAAAATAATACCTAACTTTAGCCTATGTCCAATGAACATTTCAGCCTATGTTGTGCATTATCTGTCTGGTATGGTCTGGTGTAGGCTACGGTGAAAACTTGTGAAACGTCAAAATTGATTTAAAAAATGTATACTTTTATGACAATCCTGTCAGTAGCATATAACTATAGTCAAGAAGGAAAATGTGTGTCCTGCTGCGCCGCCACCTCAAAAGTTAATATATTATATCCAATTGTATCTCGGAGACAGGCGGCCGCGTGTTTTCAATGAATTCGCACTCCAAATATTTTCCATGGGTTTCCATGGCCCACAAACAAAGCTTACTATTACTACAAATCATACAGTAGGCTACTTACCACTGTTAACAAAAGCTATCCATAATTTTTGCAGGCTACATTACAAAAAGCAGGTATAGAAAAAAGAAGAGTAGCCTATTTCTGATGATTTCATAAATTCATCAACGGATATAAACATGTCAAATTTTAGATCTTTTTGTAAACGATTCCATGCCTAAGGTGCATAGCAGGAAAAATCTGTTCTCCTTATCTGTCAAAACCTGAGGTATATTAAAAAGCATCCACTTGAAGAAGCATAGCTGGAACTATCAGAGCTGAGACAGAAAAGGGTACAGAGGTGGTCTAGGCTGTACATTTGCAACGCTGGTTGGTTCAGGCCCAGTAGTTTAAAAATGAACCAGAGGTAAACATAAAGTTGGAGGAAACGACTGCGAACCCTTCCCAAAGGAGCATGGCCAGACCATATTGGTCATAATATGGTCTTAAAGTGAGTATGGTCTGGTTAGACCGGGCTAGTTAACATGTGCCATATGCAATAATATTATTCTGTGTGTTGTTGTAGAATTGTTTTGTAGAATATTGATTCACAGGTTGATACACATGGTTTACTGAATCATTTTTAACTAACATTTTTTCCCAATGGCTACTGCTCTCATTCTACATAGGCTAGGTTTGTTTTTGTTTTTTTTGTCATGTTGATTTGATCAAGCTGGATTGAGTTCAGCCGCAGCATATCTCGACAGAATCAAGTGTATTGATGTGACCTCTTCGCCTCCTGCTGCCTCCATTGTTGTATGAGCTGCAAGGTGGTGCTGTTATATCGCCGCCATCAGTGTGTTGTGGGGGGAAAACAACACACCGGGGAACGATTCTTTGTGATGGAACCCCCCACCCCCAACCCCCTCATGCACACACACACACACACACATCAACAACCACCCCTGAATCGTATAGAGGTGAACACGCTCCGTTGCACCAAACAGAAGGAGCGGTAGTGGCAGTTAAATCACTGAGGGAAAACTCAAGCACTCTGCTATTCTCTGGGGCATGGATGCTGTGATTCTATCAGCAGAGACAGTAAATAAGAAGGCATGTGGCTCCTACAGTTGGCCCGATGGCTGAGACATGCTTTTGGGTACGAGTATCAAGACAACTTCTTTACTTAACTATTTATTTTTTATTTAGTTGCGTTTTTGTTAAATTGCGTACATTATTTTGTAATTTGTCAGTAAATTTGTTTATATAACACTTTTCATAGATACTGTATAAAATCACAAAGTGCATAAATTGTATTAAAATAAAAACAAAACAGAAACAATACAGATAAACAAGAACAGAAATTGGTAACCAAAAACAATTTAAATTGGCCATTAATTCATGAAATAACATATTAAAACTATTAAAAGCTAACCAACAGCCTATCTAAATAAAAATGTTTTCAATTTTTAATACAATTATCAGTGCATTTTATAGAGCACAGTGAAATGTGTCTTAAACAGATGCCGCTAAACTAAATATGTATTGGTTTGTCATGAGTCAAAATTTAAGCTGCTTGGGCCCAACCTTACGTATCCTTGCATATTAAAATCCTACAGTCAATGTATCCCACTGCTCACGGCGGCAACGTCATTAGGATCTGGCAGCACAGAATCTAGATCGAATGTGAAATGGAGTGTCAAGGTCTCTCGTCATTAACCGTGTCTCAGCAGGGCTGCCAGTACGCAGGGATACATATATGTGCAACAAGCGTGAACTATTTGTTAATAAAAATAAACAACTTAAAAAGGTTTATTGCTGCAGTGAGGGTATGTGTTCATGTTCAAGGTGCAACAGTATAAATAATACTTTATACATTGATATAGCAGCAAACAAATATTTATTTTATAATGGCATAATTGCGTCCTGAGCAGTGAATGAGACATCACAGTCCATGTGTGTTGTAATCCGAGCTCCTCTGTTCTGTTTTCAAAGAACGGCCTAGCTGCACATGCATGTTATCCTTCCTTCAAATGCAGTCTATAACTAATAAGTATGACTTGTCATGCATTCAAATCCAAGGCTGTAAATATAAATTTAATGCAATTAAATGTTTTTGGTAGCCTCGCAAGAAGGCCATTCTGATCTTGCAAGGTTCAGATTAATTTTGCCGTGAGAATCAGTCTGAAAAGCCTGGGAATTATTTTGATTGTGTCAGAGTAGCAACTAAACGTACTGCACCAATCAGCATCGTATTGATAGCTATTCGGGCGTGGTTTAAGTTTGCAGACAGCAAAAACAACTAGATGGTTCATTGAATCAACGGCCAAGTCTTTTTTATTTAAGTACCTGCCCTTTACAAACAGTTTCATTGTACGGCTCCCAAGATGGAGTTGTGACAACAATGAAAACGCAGTGCCAATGAGGCCAATGAGTTCCGATAGCTGGTTGAGAAGGATGGAGTGTGAAAATGTATTGAAGGCTGCAGAGAGGTCCAGGAGGATGAGGATGCTGACAAAGCCAAAGTCAGCTGCCGTGAGGAGGTCATTTGTTATTTTGAGGGCAGTCTCGATGCTGTGATGTGTCCTGAAACCAGACTGAAATGGTTTGTAGAGGTTGTGGTGGAGCTGATCAGCCACTGCTCTTTCTAGGATCTTGCAAGCGAAGAGCAGATTGGAGATTGGACGACAATGGTTCGGATTGTCTGGGTCCAGGTCAGGCTTTTTGAGTGATGGGATGGTTGCAGCAGTTTTAAAGCTGGTGGGGAACGAGGTATTGATAACGTCAACCAAAGTGGGACCCAGAGTGGGGAGACTAGCCTTAACAAATGCAGTTGGCATTAGATCCAGTTTGCTGGTCGTAGCCTTCACTTTGGACACTAGCTCAGTCATTTTAGCAGTGTTGAGCAGGGAGAAAGAAGAGAGGCAGTCATGTAATGAGGAGACCGTAGGTAGCAGTAGTAGTAGCGTAGTTGCCTGGGAGGAGCGGGGAGGGTCAGGAGGGCAGAGTAGTCGGTTTATAGTGGAGAACAGCAGTTTAGGTGGATGTTGTTGATTGCCAATGGGAGTTGAGTAGTAGAGAGTTATTGCGTTGGACAGAGCATCTTTATAGCTCCGTATATGGTCCTTGTAAGCTTGATGGTGCACAGAGGCCATATTTCTTGTAGTGCCTCTCCAGCCTCCGCCCCGTGACCTTCATGAGGTGTAGTTGAGTGGTAAACCAGAGAACAGGACAGGAAAATTAGACAAAACGAGTGATGAGGGGGGCACCATAATCTGTCATCATAATATGTGTCAGGACCGAGTTATAGTGATCAACCAAACCATCCACTGTACAGTTAGAGGGACAGCTGGCGAGGTAGCTTGCCAGAGTACTAAGTAGTGTAGGTATACACACTCGTTTGATGTTTCTATAAGTGATGGTATGTTTTGTACGCTGCCTGGGCAGGGGCATAGAACCAGAACAGGATGGCAAGGTGATCAGAACTATAGTCAGGTCTGCAATCTGAAGATGAGTGGGGGTAATACCCGTGGAACATACATACCGAGTCCAATGTATGGCCTTTATCATGTGTAGGGCCATTGATGTGTAGTGTGAAGTTAAAACAGACCAGCAGCGACAGGAATTCTACAGCATAAGGACACTGGAACCAACATGGATGTTAAAGTTACCAAGTAGGACGGTACTGTAGCTGGAGATGTGGGGGATTTTGACGCTAGTAGGTCAGAGCACTCAGGCATGATGCTAGCAGAGGCCTTAGGAGAGCGATAGGTAAGGACCACTTGGAGCTGCAGTGCCCCAGTCAGAGCAAAATGAATACACTCAAATGAACGACGCAAGTGACAGAGAGATATAATAACTTCAAGGCAAATCGGTACAATATGCAAGATGAGAGTCTTAAGTTCAAAAGCAGGAGTATCTTATGAGAACCATGATGCCGAAGGACGCCGCTAGCTTGTCCAACGCTAGCTGACGTTAGCATTCAACTGCACGATGTCCACCACGGGATCACAGGCAGGCTTCAGAGGAGATCACTGGAAGTGCAGACCAATATTCCTTAGTAAATCCAAGGCAGGGAAACACTAGATGGTAGACTGTCCACCACTTACAGTAGCAGGGCTAATAATAGCAGACCCTGTGACAAGGGGAAAATAGTAAAGTAATGGGACGATGATACTGTATCATTATCTCAATTAAAAAATACTGACGATTATAGGATCGTGGTGAATGTCTATTACTGGGATAATCATTCGTATGTATTATGAAAAAGCTGTCTAGTTCACTTGTACATTTCAATGTCCCCCACATAAATAAGTTAAATCAGATTTGTTGAAATACTGGTTTCAAAACAAAAATAATCACACAAAAAAGATACAGTCATGATACATTTACTTAAGAAACAAACATTTCTGTTATAAGATAATGATTCCAATATGTTTAGTGCCATTTTAAGAGTTTAATAATATAATAAATAATGGTGATATTATCTTGACAATTTCATATTGTCCCATATTGTCCCAACTTGGCATCTCAAGATTGGAGTTTCCCACTAGTGATTATGACTTTGTTTGTCCATTCATGTGCTCGGAACAATATTTCAAATGGCACATGAAGGCCACAATAGTATATGTGTGGAACAATATTTCTAATAGCACATGAAGGCCACAATAGTATATGTCTGGAACAATATTTCTAATAGCACATGAAGGCCACAATAGTATGTGTGTGGCCCAGGACATGAAGGCCACAATAGTATGTGTATGGCCTAGAAGATGAAGGCCACAATAGTGCATGTGTGTGTGGCCCAGGACATGAAGGCCACAATAGTGCATGTGTGTGTGGCCCAGGACACATTTGTGTTAGTCTGAGATTCTGGTAATGACATATAGTGGCAGTATATTTGGTACAGTATGTTGCTAAAGCAGAATTGCGTTCTTAAATAGTGGATTTAATACACAAATGTGACTGCCCGACCTTGTGAAGAAGATACATATATTTTAGAACGTTTTAATAACATTTTAAAATAACGTTTTCTGCCAGCCTTATCAATATAATAACTGTAAGTTATATAGTTTCATTCACTGCATAATATTTTCAAGTTTGTCATTTTTACCTCCATAATCTACATATGCATGGTCATATTTTCCATACAGATAGGCAAACTTAACATCAAGGTTGTTTGCTTGATGGTCGAAAGTGTCAAACAGTCTTGTATACGTATGCAACATTATAGCATTACATTCCTGGTCTTCAGACTCTCCTTGTTCAGAGGAGCTTCTGATTATGTGTATTTGTAGTGTTCCTCAACTATTAAAATATTGTATTATTTCATGTCTGGCTCTTTTAGGATGACAGCGTTTCCTATGTGTGTTTCGGGGTTTAACTGAAGGACTTTGATGAAGGTGGTGCCAATCGTGTTGCAGGAGTGTGGCTCTCAGTCTAGTCTTAACAAGTTAACAGCCCTCTACTCAGCCTGCACAACAAAGGGGGAATGGATTTATTCTCAAGGATGTGGCGTGAAATAGAGATGGATACGGATCTGAGCAGGAATGACCCTCGTGTGTTTGCTGTTCCAACTGGGAATGACTGAAGTTGCAGACAAACTATGAGCACGAACACACTCACTTAGCAGTAATTTATGAGCAGGTTGGTACTGTAGTGACCTAACCAAAGTTATTTAGTAAAACAGTGGCGTAAGTAAATTGTGGCGTAATCTAGGTTAAAAATGTATTATCTAATAGATGTTTAGAGCATGATTCCGCCACTATTTGGTGCCATGTTTACAATTAATTGTGATTTGTTGAGAGCTATCCATGTTTTCCAATTATGTCCAATTGGGGCTACACCTCCTAAACACATTTCTAACACCATGCTAACCTTGTCCTTCTGATGTACGGATTAACTGAATTGCAAATATAACAAGCCCATTCATTAGTGGTGTGAATGCTTTATCTAATGAAGATATGTAATTTAATTGGAAAAGGGATTACCTACTGTAAATCTGCAGACAAACACACACTGAGCGAGTTGACAGAACCAGAGCAGCTCAAGATGTTTTTCAGAAAATGTTCTACTTTCCTTCACTTTCTTTTTTCTCTTTCGTATTACCTCAAACTACCTGGATTCCAAGCTTCCTTCCCTTAAGCATTTTTAAACTTCATTTGAATTCCCCAGGCTTTGTCTGTAACAGTATACTCTTCACCCATTTCTCTCATCTTCTTTCCTTGCTCCTCGCTTCTGTCACAGTTGAGGGATGGGAAATGGTGTCAAATTTCCACAGCAGGGTTCAGATGAGGTGTTAGGCGCATGTTTTATGTAGAGAAACACCTTCAACCATGCAGCCACAACAAGGCTTTGTGGTATTATTATGCAGCTAATGCATTCTGTGCATACTGTAGATCCACCGAATTCAGAGTAGTGTTCCATCTTATTCTTAATAAAAGAGATAATTAATATTCACCATACTGCCATCCGTCACATTGACTATAAAATAAAAATGACAAATTAGACAGAATTATGCTTGCCGGTTAGCTTTTAAATATGATTATAAAAAATTAATGACAAAACGTTCCACAGACATACCGAATGATATCATTATTATTTTACACTAGCAAGCAGGTCAAAATAATTGCTAACATTTTGTTACTGTTGAGTAGTTGGGCTGAAGAATGTAGTCAGCCTGAGGTTGGTTGTGTATAGTTTAGTGAAAATAAAATGTACAACAGCAAACATGGCAGGAAATATATAAAACAAATGTTAAAAGTTTAACTGATATTGTATTCAAGCCATTTAAAAATGCTGTAAACTCATTGAACTCTTACCAGAGTAATATAATGTAAAGAAATAAGATATCAAATATTACCAATTCAACCAATAATCCCACGTGTGAACAATGATGAGCTCTCTTTTGACCCTTCCTGCAGATGATAATATATTGTGACTTTTTTTTATCCTTTGATCTAAGACTCTTCTATGAATGTCAGTGACCTTGACTTCCTTGTTCTAAATTCCTTCCACAAATCACGCTCAGGTTTTATAGAGGGGAGAGGATCTATACATTATTGGATGACATTAGACACAATAAAGGCATCATGTTAGCAAAGATACATTTATTTAATCCATTAAAGACTGCATCATGGACATTTTAAAAATGTGTCCATGAGTGTGGTATGGCCACAGACCCACAGTCCAAAATAATTATTTTGGTTCAATAAGTACCATCCATCCATCCATCTTCTCCCGCTTATCCGGAGTCGGGTCGCGGGGGCAGCAGCTTCAGTAAGGGACCCCAAA
>JAODUK010073925.1:0-16126 GCA_027564635.1 Typhlichthys eigenmanni | reverse complement strand
CTCATTCTCAAACCTGGAACCAGCAGTTGCTGCATGAGGGATACACACACACCAACACAAGCATAGAAAGCTCTGCTCTCTATGCTTCTCAGCAGGAAACCGATGGAGTATTGTACACTAATAAACTTCATATACTGTACATTGTACTATAACTTTAATAAACAGTAAAAGCATGGGAATGCCATTACATAATATTGTGTTCCATTGACATAAAGAAACAAAAATAAACAGGTATCTACCCAACTTAGACACGGTTAGTCAATAGTGGTTGATGCACTGCAGACATACAGGCAGATGGCATCAAATGTAACTAAGAATGAAAAACAGCATTTCTAAATGTATGCATACTGTACAATGTCAGTCTTACAGACCACCACAGATTGTTCTTTAAGCACTGGATATCTCCATCTCGCATATGGGCAGGGTCACGTGATCTGAGATGACAGAGGCTTAGCAGGTTCCAAAGGATGTGACTTGTCCTCCATCTAATGGGGCTGAACATGTTCATAAAGATTCCCCCTGAATGCTACACTTTTGGGGGTGTGCCAGCTCAAGGTCCGTCTGTTCGGCCTCTCCCTAGCACCTCACATATACAGTGCTTAAGGCACCACCTCTGGCAGTCACCCAGAACACGTACCTCATGTTTTATTAACGTGTATAATCAGCCTCTCTTAGTTGTATACAATCGATGTCAATTCACATGGTGACTGTGGCCCATACGGTAGGTAAAATAACCCGCAACAACAGTACTGTTTCTATAAACAATGTAGCTATCAGAAAAGACAGCATTCCAAGCCCCTATCATGCTCCATCCAACCCCTGTGCAATTACCCCAGTGGAGGACCAGCAGTGAAGGAGAGCACTGCTTTGCACTGTTGTTGTGGTTGTTGTGGAGCCGTCTGCTCAGATTCACAGTAATCGTTCCCTCACATCACTCGCCCTGAGTCAATGTGTGATTATGATAATGGGCATGAACAGCAAATGCTAATTGTTAACTTGGGGAATTTAAACTGCTCTGTACTGACATGACTTCCCAGAATAGCTTCCTAATTCACCGTGAGAGAAAGTCAGGTTTGGTCTGGAGGGATGTTGGTACACTGGCCTGTGTCTTTCACTGCTCCCTCGCTAAGCCTTTCTGTACAACTGAACATATAGACCTGGCCTTTAAACATTGCTGCTGTCCACTATAGCAGATTACAGTGGAAGCATTCATATCAGGCAATGCAATGTTATCATCTGTAAAAGGCACAGTAATAGATATGCGGCAGTCATGACAAGCCAAGCAAAGTCAAGCAAAATAATAACATGCTGTGGTCAGATGTTATGAAAAAACTAAAAATGAATTACAGTATTTCTATACAATGCAGAAATATTTACTGTTCCACCAAATTTGGTACAATTTCCCAAACTTTAGTGTTGGACTTATGTACGGTGCAATTACATTGTGTTTTGCCAGGTCTTATTTCTGTGGCATTTACAATGTGTTATATGTATTAATTCAACTACACACATATTGCTATTCTGTCTCACCAGGGCTTGCACCTCAGGATGTCCTACAAGCAGCAGACCCTAACCTACCTACCAGTCCCACGGCAGAACATCCTGCCTGCACTAGTCTCTTCCTTTGTACTAGTTAGCGGATATCCAGTGTCAGCAGTCTGATCTGATACTGTAATATAGCCAGTGTTGACAGTATGCTTGCTATTTAGCCATGGCAATACACAAGTTCAAGGATTCAACATGAGTTTAGATTTTCTCCTTTTGTACTATACACTATTGTACAAGATTACACACTACACACGCTCTGCCTATGAGCTTTGCATATTCAGCCCTCTCACCCTGGCTGATTGGCTCATGCATGCACACGACTTTGCTTGTCCAATAGGAATTCCAGAGTTGAGTGTGAGTGTTGGTGTGCGTCTTCATGTGTGTGTGTGTGTAAGACCAGGGCAAATGAACACACCTTTACAGTTAAATACACTGAACATACATAGAGCACAACAGTGACCGGCCACTTCTTGGGGGGCTTCCATTCAAGATTCCCATTCATTTTCTCCATAGACTTTTCGTAAGATCCTTATTTAAAGAGTTTTAAGCCTGGAACCAAGCCATCCAGCTGTGATCGTGAGAGTGATCGTGACCATAACCAATTTGATTTGGAGCAAAAAACATTTAATAAAAACTGAAAAAAGGCAAAGGTACAAGACTGTGTACATAGCATGTTGTAATAGAGAAGGAACTGTGCATCCCATGACCCATTGTGAATCTCAGAAAATGCATTTTCTTCCCTGGTTCTTCTTAATTAGTTATCAGATTGTGTATATTATACCATTATAGTAGTATAATGCAATAGTTTTCATATTATTTATACTTCTAACATAAGCAATCATACTTTTCAGTGCTAGCAATACTCACTAGCCTATATGACTTCGCGGGGTTTGAAACATTTCCATGGTAACAAGGAGCACCTATTCCAAACAGCTCCGATGCGCTAAAGCAAAATTGCAAGATTAGGATGGTATCACTACGATAGCCAGTTCCACCAATCAGAGATGTTGCTTTAACACTTTAGGATTGTGGGTACTGTAGTAGTTATTTGTGATATCGCGAATATATCATGTTTATTTTAAAACAAGGTTGATATCATACGAACTTGTGGCTTTTACCTGAGCATATACTATTGATTCACAACCTCGTAGCTGTTTGGCATGGTTCAAAGCTTAAAACATTTTATATAAGGATTTTCTGAAAAGTCAATAGAGAAAATTAATAAGAAATGTACTTCCGGAACCACACTGTTACGCTCTATTGAACACACCACTAATATTAAGCCAGTTCTAGTTCCATATCACAGCCCCTATCGGACTAACTATCAAAGGACTGATTTTCTTTTATGAAGTTAATGATTCTTTACATTTGATTTATGTTGTCTTTTGTAATTGTCGTTTAATGACTTGTTGCTGCCTATATGGTGGCCAGCATACTCTTGAAAAACACATTTTAATCTCAAAAGCCTCTACTGGTTAAATACAGGTTTATTATTATAGCCGCCTGCATATCACAGCATTATGAATCAGTGTCTAGACAGGTGTAAGTGTGCACGTACGTGCATGTGCTTGTGCTGTATGTGCCAGTATAGATACAGATTCCAGCCTTCCACTGAACCCTGTCCAGGAGCATTCCGAGCCTTACTGTTTAGGGATAAGACTTCAGACTGGCCAACCCGGCTGAAGACAAACACACACACACACACACACACGCGCACACACACACAAAATAAGCATGCTACCTTGTAATATCCTGTTCGATTCCCACTGCCCTCCTGGGGTTATCAGGGAAAACTCAGAGTTTTTCACTGGGGAAGAAGGAGAGGTCTGATTAGATCTCAGATGTAAAGCCACGTCCAGATGAGCAAGCCTGTTTCGACGCTGGCCCTTACCGTAGGGTGTCGGAGGAGACACCGGGAACGAGGGAGTGGCCGGGGAAATGCCTGTCAGGTCCCCACTGTCCACGGAATATGAGAGGGCCCAGTGCTTCACAACATAGGGGAAAGACAACAGAAGCCATTTAGTACGCTTTCATGATGGGATTGAAACTCCCTCCTGCATGCACGTCACACACACGCACGCACACACGCACGCACGCACGCACACATCAGTCTTGTGATCTGTGGGTAGCTGTAGCGTTTAGTGTAAACAGTAATGCATTCATGCCAGCACAAAGCCATGACAGCTAGCGTGAAAGCTGAGCTAACAACCATTCAGGAACAAATGACCTTGTGGTCTATACATGTCCATATAAACAGCAACAAGAACTGCTCTCCTTATTTAATTAACTTATTCAGGATGTATTCATTAGCACCATTTCCTTTTAATTTCATAGAGAGAAGCCATGCACTACTGCATTGTACTGTGTATAATGAAAATAAAGATAATTCATTCAAGAGACTTTCTAATCCCTCAAAATTAAGAATGCATGGTGAAGTTCAACCAGCACACCACACGCAAGCACCACATACCATTACCCTTCAGTCACATTAGAGGGCGCTGTTTTTACCTGAGAGCAATGAACTGGGGAGTTAAAGGTTTCAGTTCCTCCTGTCCTTTCTGGGGAACGCAGTCCACAGCAATCTGTTACATCGCTGGTCTGTCTCTGCTGCAGCCAGCCTTCAGAGAGAGAGACACAGACAGACAGACAGATAAAAAGAGAGAGATTTAAATCAGAACACAGGGCCCAACCCAGGAATGTATTTCTCTAGCAAGATTAAAACATATAATTCACGAAACACAAAGCAAAAATTACAAATAAAAAACATGAAGGATTGTTCATATTTTCCTGCATCAAGTTCTCAAGTTCAACCCTTTATTTGTCCCCATGGGGCAATTGGTTCTGCAGCAAGTACCACATGACATACACAAAGTTAAGCGAATGATTGTAAACATTCCTAAATAAAAAGAAATCGCCAATACCCAGGTGTGGGTGATCTTAGGTAAGGTGTGAGTAAAATAAAAAAATAAAAAAATGTATAAAAAATAAATAAAGTGGCAAACAGTCTAGAAATAAAGCACTATCACTGAATCATGTGTGACTAAAGCAGACTTTACTCTGGATTCTTCTTAGAACATATCTGGATACATCTGTTGGAACAATCACCATGAAACACTGTTCCATGGGGTACAACTCTTTCCTAGTCAGACATTTCCACATTTCTGTCATATCACACACAGGGCCTCATATATAAGTGTTGTCATGACAGCAGGCTCATTATTAAGACAGCAGTATATGAAGTAAGGGCTTAACCCTCGTGCTGTCCTATGGGTCAAAATGACCGGTGCATTTGCCAGTAGAGGGCAGCAACCACAACACGGACGTATGACATTCCGCGGTTCGCTCCCTCTGCTGCTAGTCTGCTGAAATGCCTTAGGACAGCGGGAGGGTTAAAATATCTTAATTGTCAGATTCCACAGGCAGACCTGTGATGCTTAATGAAAGTAGAGAGATGTAGACTCCTGGATTCCCCAAATGATTGGACATGCAAGACCCCACGGTCCATGGAATGTGTAGCAAGCTACACACTTCACACCACAAGCCAGAGGAAAGGATTCACACACGCACAGTCACAGCCTCATACGTCTGTTGTCACGGCAGCAGGAATTTTATTGTTGCTTAAGACAGCGGCTACCAGCTGCTTCACCTGTTGTGTATGGGTGCTTGTGAACTTCGTGCTTAAACATAGCTTAAAGTCATAATGCAAAGTTATGCTTTATGTTCTACCATCTGTCAGCAAGACTTTTCCATTACTATTTGAAGAGCAAACTAATATTAGTAGAAAATGTAGAGAGATGCATTTTACAAGACTCTTTGCAACACTGAGCACAAGTTAATAAGTAGTAGTAAATTTGGCATACATTTGTATAAGAAAGAACCCGCTATGTCACTCAAAGTACACAGTACAAATCAACTAGGAATATTGTCCAGTTCCTTTAAATGAAAACCAAAAGCAGTTTGAGACTTGTATAATTTGCTTTGGTTGTGAACCAGTAAATCCCGCTGCGGGGCGTAAACATGGGTGTTTACTTGTGTTTCGTGAGGCATGTCTCTCAGATGATGAGAGGGAGGGAAGGGGGGGGGGGGGGGGGGGGGTGTGTGGCTAAGAACACCCCAGAGACGGGTGATTTGTCACAATACAAAAGCATTCCAGGATGTATAACCCAGACAAACATACAGTTTGCACATAGACCCAGGTTACTATTTTTTACCAAGGCTTGGAAATCAAAACAAACACACATATGCATGTACACATACACACATACACACACTATATTTATATTTGCCTATGCTTAATTCCATAATTCCAGGAGATCTGTCACTAACTGGCAGTGCACAGGGAAGTGGTGAGATCACTATAACTACCAGGGGTCAAAGGTTGTGCCCCATGAGACCCCATACATCAATCATATGGGAAAGAAAGCGAGTCAAGACCACATCACTGTGGCACATTAAAGAATAACCATAGAGAAGTACTACTTATTACTAAGGTATTACTAATAAATCCAAAAGGCCATCACAAAAAAGATAAATACCTGCATCCACTTATAAAAACATAGGTGCTTTCCTGCATGTACAGTAGATTGAATAAATACTGCCTCAATTAATTAACTATGCGGCACTAGAACTTCAAGTCATCAGGACAACAATGTTTTTGGCTTTGTTTGGAAGGCAGAGTGGGTGCCACTCATGAGGCGTAAGGTGCTCTCACTCCTAGAGCTCTCAGGAGCTCACACTGTTCTCTGGCCTACGGTACCTATACCCAGAGGTGTTTGTTTCAAACATCACCTGACCGCTATGGTGGCATCGTTCTGTGAGCAATTCTGCAATTTATCATGCAGAAGAAGAGCTACAGAGAACAAATACAGAGCGAATAAAAGCGGGAAAAACGTCCTAGTACTGCAGAGACATTGTGTGTTAAATGACTCTAAGTCTCTTCAAATCACAATGGCAGGATGTCCGAGGTAGGGCTTCTGCAACAGCCTGGCCTAAGCTGGACAAAAAAGCTCTGTATCCTACAGGAGAAGCTAAATAATGGAAAGACGTTAGCTTCACTATTGCTGTTAGTTTCTGAGTGGTAGAACTGGTGTTGAACACATTTGACCTCAAACACATTTCGTATTGAGAGCAAAGTCCTGATTTTACACTTCCATTGCAGGAATGCCTATACCTGTTTAATCAAACATTTCCACCCTTTTAGTAAATACCACACACACACACACGCATGCACGCACGCACACACACACGCGTGCATGTTTTTAAACGTGTGTCTCTGTACAGGCGTGTTTTTTTTTTCCCTGGCATGATTTGAAGATACAAATAACCTTCTGTTCATTATATATTAAATATGAATGTGCCGTGGCGCTGCTTGCTCATCTGTGTGGCTGCTTTCAGCTGGTTTAAGTTCATGCATATCCACCAGATCTCCACCTGGGAACACTAACATTTTCAGAACCTTCCCAGAAATCGTACTAAACCTTGGCAAAATGCCACAGTGGTTTTTCCAGGTATTTACACCAGGGAACGTTGGTTAAATGCTGGGTTAGGAAGCCAATAAGAAAATGACTTTACAGATCACACATGGCCGTGTAGCTGTAGTTCCTGGCCTGCTCTTTGTGAATGCTACTAACAGCTGACGGTGGTCCAATAGCGCGGTGACATGGGAAGGCCTGCTCCATACCCGACATGTAGGCGCGGCTCCTGTGGCTCAGGCCGCTGGCGTGGAGGGGGGCACAGGTGGTGTGGATGGGCACAAAGGTGGGGTCCAGCTCCAGGATCAACTGGTTGAGCTGCTCTATGGACTGGTCCATGTCTGTGGCCAACGCTGCCAGGTCCTGCTCCTGGCACGGCTCTCCGGGGCCCCCGTTCACCTGGGAGGGGTGCGCAGCGGCGGGGGCGCGCTGCTGCCAGCTGCTGCTAGTGGAGCTGGGCGCGCCGTCGTGAAACACGTCTCCCTCGTCCTCCAGGGTGTCCGTCTGCCGCCGGCTGGGCCGCGCCTCTCCGTTGAGACTGCCCTCTGTGTGGGGCTCAGCTACGCTCAGCTCCCCCGCCGCTACACTGGAGCCCCAGCGCTCTGCCATCACCTCCCCGGGAGCCAGCTCCAGCCTCCTCCCCAGGGTGAGGGGGTCTGGATGGGCCACGCCGCTGGCCTTGTGGGGGTCTCTGCTGGCAGACTGGAGGGGCAGTGTAGGGGGGGTCTCCTGGCTGCGGTGCTTCCTCACGCGGGCGTACAGGCTGCCATCCACGTGGCCCAGAACAGGAGGCAGGGCTGAGGGGACACGAGAGGACGAGACCACACCTTGTTATTATCAATAATATATAATAATAATGATAATGCATGTTAACAATAAGTCTTAGAGTATGAAAGATCACATTATCATTATCATCATCATCATCATCATTGTTATTATTATTATTATTGTTCTTATTATTGTTGTTGTTGTTGTTGTTGTTGTTGTTGTTGTCATCTTTAGTGTACACCTTCTTAGTGAGGGACACATTGCTGTAGTAGACAAGTGCTGATCTGAATGACTCATTATTTATGTAGTGGAGCAGTACTATAGTGTCAAGCACACTCACATTTACACTGCAATCTCTCCACTACTGTACCTGACTCATTGTGACACACATACACTCACACAAGACCAGGCATACTTCATGGAGGTAACACTGAGTCTCTTTGTATGAGCTGTCGGCTGCGTATGCACATGACTGTCAGAGGCCAACCCCACCTGGGTCCATGCAGGTTGATAACCCACGTACACACACACACACACACATGCACACACACGCACGCACGCACTCTCTGATATACAGTATTTAGACGATTATATGAAGATATGCTTCTAAAGGAAACAATCGTCAACAAGACATTCAGTACGTACCAGCTGGTAAGCTAGGAAGCATAGCCTCTTAAGTCCAGCAAGAAAATAGATTAGAATATAAAGAAATAATGGTCAAATACCACAAATGATCCCATAAAGTCTCACATGCTGATCTAATACTACTATACATACACAACTACACACACACACACGTGTGTACAGATCCACAAATTCTCTCTTCCAGTTTAGTACAATAAAAAGGAATGAATTGACCAAACAACTTACATGTTCAGAGCAGAAGAACACGTCACGAGCACCAAACAATCAGATAGACAGAAAAACAGCAATTCCACAAGAATATACTGTCACTCTCTCACTGGCAAACAGGATGGACATTCCTACAGAATCTGGCACACTGACCCCCACCCCCCAACCCCCTCAAGAGGTTGAAGAGAGCAAAAGACACGCCGCCGATCCAAGGGGTGCAGATGCAGGGGAATGAGAAAATCCACAGGAAAGAATGGGCCGAGCCAGATCACAGGAACCCAGTCAGATGGGCTTCACTGCACTTTGGAAGAGCTTCACCATCCACAACAGAAAGAGCTGAAAATAACACTTTTCTCCTAGGTGCTGACAGACCCCCAATCTCTCCCTCTCTCTCTCTCTCTCTCTCTGCCTCTCTCTCTCGCTCCCTGAGTTGCCAATCCCCACCTATTCTGCTGTTTGTCCCCTCCCCTCTCCTCTCTCTCTCCCTCCTTCTCTCTATCCAGTAGCCTTCCACCCACACACACACACACACACACACACACACACACACACACACACACACACACAGGTAACTGAGGATCACTCTCTCTCTGTGCACTGCTGTTTTTTGTTTGAGCAGCTGAAAGGGAGAATCACTTAACAGTCAAGATCTATGCACATCCACCCCACACACACACACACAGGGGAGGGGGTTTACACAAATCACACTTATAAGCACACACTGCTGAAACACGTGTGCATTCATTCAACACACAGACCCACACACACACACGCAAGGACAGGGTAAATGACCTTGGGGTGACCAAATATGGCCAGGGAAATTTAAGGCTTGTAAACAGCAGGGCTTGTGAGAGGGCCAATGTGTGTGTGCATGTGTATGTGCGTTGGGGGAAGGGGGGTGAATATTAGTATAGTAACTACAACTAATTCAAACGTTTTCTTACTAAAATAAAAACGAGAGCACACATAACACCTATTTTAAAGATGATACACTGGCTGCCTCTGCATTTTAGAGCATAACATAAAAAGCATAACATGACCTTGCACCTGAATACCTTACTGACATGGTTTCAATATATGTGCCCAGTAGGTCCCTTACATCATCTGTACTGGTCTCTTAACTGTCCCTAAGGTCAGGACCAAAAGGTTTGGTGAAGCATCTATTAGCCACTATGGACCGGTTCTATGGAACAGTAGTCTGCCAGTCTGCCAGACTATTTAAGAGATATATAGATAATATTGACATTTCCAAAAAATATCTTTAAACATATCTTTTGACATATCTTTTTAGCCGGGGCCTTTGTTGATTTGCCCTGATCTTGTGTAGATACAATAATACTTTCTTTAACTGTTTTAACAAGTTACTGCATATTCATAGGTTATATATTGTTTTATTCTTCGTGTATTACATGTTTTTATGCATACATTTGATTCATTTTAAAGTTGAACTGTTTATAGGTTTTAATTGTTAAATCACTTTGAAATACATTTTTTGTAGGAAATGTGCTATACAAATATAGTTTGATTTGATTTGAATGCCCTCTGAACTGGGAGGGGAGAGAGAGAGAGACAGTGAGAGAGAGGGAGAGAGAGAGAGAGAGAGATGGGGAGCCAGAGAGACAGTGTGTGTGTAAAACAGAACCACCTGTGGTGGAAAACAACATTCTTCAGTCTTGATGTCCTGGCACCCTCATTATGAGCGCTCCATGCGTGTCCGTGGGTAACGTGATGGCCGCGCTCCTTGCCATTGGTGTGTGAGTGCACGCACGCACGTGCATGTGCGTGCCCGTTCGCTCCACATTTCTTTCCCAACGGTTGGTCTGTCTAAATTACATGGCTGGCCTGGGCATATTTAGCTATGGTATAAAACAGCTGGAGCAGAGACATGCTCCCAGCACTTACTGTGATTGGTTCAGCTGTCTGGTCACATGTTCTCATGTTTGGGTGTCTGGCTTTTTCTGTGTTGAAATGGGTGCACGTGTGTGTGTGTGTGTGTGTGTGTGTGTGTGTAGGCGTGTTCGTGTGTGGTTGCTCTAACTAAATGAAAGCTCCTCAGAGAGGCCTCTAAATACACTACCCAGCTCTGGTGAGCCAGCTGCTTGATGACTCTGGGAATGACTCAAGTGGGTGTAGACAGAATAATAACAATAACAAACAATAACAAATAAACTATAGAAATAAATGTTGATTGTTAATTCAAAATGTCTGATTTCCATAATTAGTGTGTGTGTGTGTGAGACTAAAAAAAAGCATAAAGCACCAGAGCCGTGGGTCAGTATTGCTGCAGTGCTAACGTCACTTACAGCACTCCTGTATCTCCTCTTACATTTACCTTGCACTAACAACTAGCATGTGCACCCCTACACTGGACTTGCATTCAGTAAATCACCTGTTGGGCTGTGTGTGGGCATATACTGCATGTCTGGGCTTGTTGTCTGTGACAACATAGTGTTGATCGTGTGTTGCATTAAAGCATTTAGATGTATTCTATGTGCGTTTGTTGTTTCATGTGTAATTCAGTGTGTGGTCTTGCTGGTCTGCGCATGTACTCTCATGTTCACGATGCAGTGTGAAATCCTATTCAGCCTGTCCCACATGACCACACAAACAGAGACAAACACAGAGGTGGAGATAGTTAAACATCTTGCCTGTATCAGCAGCAGATATATCGTGGTATGAATCCCATCGGACCAGGGGGTCTAAAGTGTCGTAGTCCACGGTCACCGTGTTTTGGTTGTGCCACAGTTCTCTACCTGTACGCCATAACGACACATGCACAAACACATTATATCCCTGCAGATATTCACATGTAAACGCATTACTTTGGGTAAAAGCTCATATAAAACCTCTTTCAGTAATAACCAGAACCTTTTTGTAAGGTTACACTGTAACTGCATGTTCGTGCGCGAGTGTGCATCTGCGCGTTTGTGTGTGTGTGTGTGTGTGGTACATTTTATTTGTATGCTGTCAGTGATCTGAGTTCCTGTTAGATGTGTGAGTGTGATAAACGCTTATATTGCTTGTCGATGAGAGGAATTGTGTGCGTGCATCGCAGGTCAGTATACAGTATCATCCACTGTAGCTTTTATAGGATTCACTGTTAGAAAACTGGAAGCACAAATCCCATAACACTAATAACTCATCTTCTGTCACCTAATAAACACAAATGTCAGTAATTGACGCAACAATCCATTGATTATGTCACCCTAAGCAACATGGATTGTACCATTTCTCATTTGATTGCCATCACACCCCTATCTATCAAATAGCAAATTCCTATTGTGCAAAATAGTGCAAACATCAACCATTACACTAGCACTCAGGATCTTTATAAAGATCTACATGTATGGCTGCCATACCTAAATCCAACTGTGGAATTATTTACAGTATTGAGCTGTGTAAAGTGTTTGACTGCCAGCCCCATACGCATATGTCCTTGCTAAGCCATGGATGGCTAAACAATGAGGAGTGAGTGGATGGACAGTAAAAAGCTAGAGGAAATGTATCTGACTTTCTGTTTTATTGCCAGCGTGTAGCGGGACTGGCCAATATGAGCAAATGTCACTAACTGACTGCCCTTGTTAAAAAGCACATGCCCTACACTATAGTAGGTGGTGGTTATGCACCATGACGACAGTAGGTGGCGGCAATGCACCACCTGCACCATCCCCCATAGGAGTATTACACACTTTTCAAACCCGTACTGGTATTGGCTTATGGTGTTGACTCTGCAGATAAACGGCTTGCCTTGTTTTCTGTTCTTACACATTACAGTTTGATCACCTCAAATTTACATTGCTGTATCATTGTAATGTTTTACTGTAAACACGTGCATTTGTTCTGGCTTTACAGTAGACATTTTGTCAAACAGTTTGTGTGAGAATAATTTTGTGTGGCATCAACAGTCAAATGTTTAGGATGTGTGCGTGTGTGCACAGCAGCATTTGGGGAATTAACGTTCCAGTAGGATATCAGGAAGGGGAACAATACCTGCCACCCTCTCAGGGCTGTCTGAGAACACCAGCTCCACCCTGCTGTCATCTGGGAATCTGCAGTCTGGGAACATTATGGAGATGTAGAGCAAGTAACTGCATGTGTGCTACCACGCATTAGTTAATGATTCAGCCAATTAGACAGTAAACACCAGTACCTGTGTGAGCGTGGTCAAGGTCCACCTTTGAGAAGGTGAGAGTGTGTCCATAAATAATGCCCGTGTGAAACTGCACACTGAAGACAACCTGCCGGCACGCTGTCTGGCTGTTTTTATCATAACACACCACCTGCCACGGCAACGACACAAACAATTAAGCCAGAAAATTATTCAGTGAAATGGGATTTTTTTTTTGGTTAACATCCAAATGAGTTGTGAATTATAAGTGTGTGCACAGTCTATGCAAAGTATTTACATTCTCTTGTGGATGTGCTGTAACAACTGCTGTCCATTCATTGCATTGTAAAGCGACGGAGCATAATTGGCCTGACTGCATTATTGTCTCCTAGAGCCTAGTGCCCTGGTGCGTTTAGTAACCACACTGTGCTGCCATATCACCCTAAAGAGAGCGCATCTTAATAATACATTCATCATCAACACCTTTGCAATGCACACACATACACATACCATTATGTCCCCTTTAAGCAACTGAGCTGGCTGGAGCACTATGTATAGTCTGTCAGTCTGGCCAGCTTGCACATGACTGAAACACAAAAGCATCTCATTTGCAGAATTCTGCTTTTCTTTGTCATTGTTTTACTATTAAATTTAATTGAATTTACTATGTTTTGCTATGTATTTGTATTAATAAACAATTTGCAACTTTAGATAAACATGTATTGATGTTTATGGCTGACTGAAGTATTGATAATGTATTGATAAGTATTGATAATGCTTCGTTTGTGTGCTGGCCGTGACAGTCGCTAGTCTCGTAGGAACATATGGATCTCACAAGCTCTTCCGTAAATGTCTAGCCTCGTGAGCCCACCCTGATCTCCCAAGCACATCCATTAGTTCCACTCTCCAGGGCATAGAGCAGAACAAATCAAAGAGCTTGGGAAATCTAGAGCAGGGGTTCCCCATCCTGGTCCTGGAGAGCTACTGCAAATGAATGGATCATTATCAGTCTCTGCAGAAGCCTGATTACAACCCATTCATTTGAGTCAGGTGTGTGAGCAGGAAGACATCTAAAACATGCAGGGCAGTAGCTCTCCAGGACCAGGATTGGGCACCCCTGACCTAGAGGGTCTCGAAGGTCTCATGAGCTACATAGTAGTTTGTCCAGGTACAGGTAGGGACTCTTCAACACACTAATTACTGTAGCCCACTTGCTGTTAGGGCCTAGAGAGCACGTCCTTACTGTAGGCTCACTGAACACACTAAACTGGAATGTAACTGTAACTGTAATGACTGTAGGCTAGGTGAAGGATGTCATACTAGACTGAACACAATCAACTGGAATGTAACTGTAAGTGTAATGACTGTAGGCTAGGTGAAGGATGTCATACTAGACTGAACACACTAAACTGGAATGTAACTGTAACTGTAATGACTGTAGGCTAGGAACACACTAAACTGGAATGTAACTGTAACTGTAATGACTGTAGGCTAGGTGGAGGATGTCATACTAGACTGAACACACTAAACTGGAATGTAACTGTAACTGTAATGACTGTAGGCTAGGAACACACTAAACTGGAATGTAACTGTAACTGTAATGACTGTAGGCTAGGTGGAGGATGTCATACTAGACTGAACACAATCAACTGGAATGTAACTGTAACTGTAACGACTGTAGGCTAGATGAAGGATGTCTTACTAGACTGCGGACGTGCATACAGCTTGCAGGCTCTGGTAGACTCTCAGGAACAGGCTGCTTCCTATTCATAATAAGAAGAGTGTATTTGCATAGGAATGATAGGAATCATTGTTTGTTTGTTTGTTTGTTTGTTTGTTTGTGTGTAACATGACATACCTCCCTCTGGTCTGCTCTCAGGAATACCATGAACCACAACACAGAGGAGGAAGGATGGAGAGGAGCTCAGTCTAATTACACCTTTCAACACGCTCCCCAGCATCCAAACATATCTGGATGGAAAGGAAAAAGACAGCAGACTACATGATTCTCAAACTGGGAGCCCAAAGAGCTAGCTAGAGTCTAGCCTGGCAGGGCATACACAAAACTAAAGAGGATGTCTAGGAAATAAATACATTGTAATAAAAAATTCCAGTTAAACAACTGCAACATAATTTGCATTGTTATACATATCTGTTGCAAAATATATAATAATTCACATTTATTTTAGGTTTCTTATTTCAAGTTTTTCACATGTATTTTGTTTTATGTACAGTATGTGTAAATAGTTTTTATTAAAATTATGTTACAATTAACTAGATCACAACTAGTCTTTGAATGTCGTAAAATAAATGTCAGAGGAGTTTTGTAATAACAGGAATTGCTTTGACCAGCTTTGTAGACATGATGGACATAACATAAGTATTAATGTGTCTCATCACAGATCAATCCTAAAAAACAAATGTTATGGTGCAGTTACACTTAAAGTGTGTAGTATTTAGTTATGACATCACAACATGAGAGGATACCAGGTTTGTTTACCTAGAAAATGCGACCTTTGACCTTCACAGTTCTATTGACCTTCAGGTAAATGTAAAACAGCCTTACCGCTTTTGAGAAGGCGTCATGAGGCTAGAAACCTTGTCATTGTAGAACCTCTTCATGACAAAGTGATCCAGAGAAAGGCCTGCACTGAGACACGTGGAGACACCCTGGTTATGTTCAAGTGATAATATAGCACGCACACAAGCACACACACACACACACATGTAACTGCAAAAGTCCTGAAGTCTATGAACAATGTTATCAAATTGAGACAATCAACAGACACACAATGCATGCATATATACAGTACATGAACGTGTGCACACACACACACGCACACACACTTTACCTGAGCTTCACATTCTTCCCATTTCCCAGTTACCTGGATTTGCCTGTGAACTTTCTCACGACCCCTGCTTACAACACGCTGACAGCTCTAAGCATACACTAAAAGAGGCTGTAAGGAAGCCGATATAGCTACACACCAGAGACTTTTAAGCGGTAGTGTATAAGATCTAGTCTCGGCAGGCTATTTCCCTTGGTCACATTTGCTAAACACTTCACACAGTTGTCCTAACCAACTTTCATCTTGGCACCACAGTTCATTTTACATCCAAAATGCAGTAAAACAACCATAACACTTAATTCAACTTGTTCTTACACAACAATAGTACATGTCACCTAATAAGCATACTGTCAGTTTTAAAACACTTCCCTAAACAACACTAACAACATGTAGCATTACACAGTGCCTTTATTTGTTTATTTGCAATACAATACAAATGTGACGGTCGGGAATGACAAGACACTTTCTATAACAAAATAAAGGATTTAATTTAACAGAAAACACGAAAACATACGACACCACGCAGGGTT
>JAODUK010073914.1:0-15000 GCA_027564635.1 Typhlichthys eigenmanni | reverse complement strand
CTGAATTTTCTTTACATGATCTTTAACTAGGCCTTTAAAGAGGCGTTACCATGACACTGTACGGAGATCTGACTGTCAAATGGGAGGTACAGATGGTTAGTACTGGTGAGAATGACTTGATAGTTCTTTCAGTTCTGAGACTTGTGTTTGTTGTTGTGTTTGATTTGTTATAGTATGGCCAAAGACTATGCAGATCTTTGTGAATTGGATATCATTCTCTCTCTCTCTCCATCTCTCAATCATTCACTCACTCACTCACACACTCACACTCACACACACACACACACTGAATCTCATAATCTCATCCTTTTAATCTGTTAAACAAGTTATCTATTATAGCATCAGACTCGACCCCGGCAACTCCCTTTGCCCTTCTCTGTTCACACAATAAAGCCCCATCCCCTTAGTTACATAATCTCAACTGCCTTCTGTAATTAATAGGTTTACTTCCAGGCTCTCACGTCGGGAAGGTTCCCTTGTTCCCTGCTTGTTTCCTGGGGAAAGCTCAAGAGTACGCGTTGTCTGTTTCAGGGTTCAGAAGAAGACCACTTCCATGTCGCTCACCATACGCTCGTCCTCGCCCAGAACCGCTGAGCTCCTTTCCCAGCGTTCCACTCTGGTGCAGTCCCTCTCTCAGCCCCCACAGAGGGTACAGCCACACTATATGAGCCACACATCCAGTACCAGACCAGTGTGAAGAGGCCATTAGCTGTCAGTGACTTTCTGTCTTGTCCCCTCAGACACAGAGTCCCCTCTCGCTGTACGGAGGAGAGGCTGCCCCCACAGCCCCCGTGTTCACCAAGGTGAGACCACACATGGACACCCCCATGCATACTGTAGTAGACATGCCCCCATGCAGAGGACCAGCCAGGCCAGAGCACACGCACACACGCACGCACACACACACACACACACACACACACACACACACACACACACGTGCGCTCGCAAGAACATGCACAGACACATGTACCGACACAACGCACATGCAGATGCATGCAAACATACAGAAGGATACACACACAGACGAGGGCATGCACCAACATACAAACACACACACGCACACACGCACACACACGCACACACACACAAATGCAGGCATACACACACACACACACACACACACACACTAACTCCAGCCAGTTCTGTGGCTGTCACCAGCGGGAGTCAGCTAAAGCGCAGACTATATAGATGAGAGCTCTGCCTCCAGCTCCAGGACCCTCTAACCCCCCTCACACACACACACAAACACACTCTTCCCCTCTCTAACTCCCCCACCTCCCTCTCTCTCCCCCCGGGGCTATGTATCTTACTGTATGATGGTCGGGGTGAGACAGGCCAAGGCAGAGGTGGAGACGAGCCTGCTAAACCCACAAAGGATCAGAGCTGTTTCACTCTCGCTCAGTCGGTCAGTCATAAAATCATTTTATACCATATTACAGACAAGACCATCCCCCCCCCCCCCCCCAACCACAGCTGTAAGGGGTATTTAATCACCTTAATGAGAGGATGTGCTTCTCTCTGGTGAAGTCAGCCTAGTAATGTCACACTAACTGCTCTCTCTCTCTCTCTCTCTCTCTCTCTCTCTCTCTCTCTCTCTCTCTCTCGCTCTCGCTCTCACACACACACATACATACAGTATATACTGCACCCATAAGTCATATAATGCACACACATTTCGCAAATATACGCACCTACAGTATGTACCCGGGACGCACAACACGCACACACTCCTTATAAAGAAAAGTCCATGACACCACGTCTGGGAGCCATTCATTCACACAGACAGACAGCGTCTCCTGGTGCCAATCCATTTCACCGGGGCTGTGCTGAATAGCTTTGGAAACCCCAGCGTAATGCAGACACAGGCCCTCTCCCACGGCCCAAACGCGGAGGATGTGTTTTGGTTGTGGAACGTTAGAAGCTGTCATGGGATTGGCCAGACAGCACCCTTTCTTTTTTCCTTGTGTGAAATATCATGGCTGAGCATATGGGGTCAGGGTCTGCTTCCCCTTACCAAGTCCCTACAGTGGTGTTACCTGTCATCCACCTCTCTCTCCGTCTCCATTGACTACTAACTCTCATTGGAGAGGTCGTCCCATCTTTTCTGCTTCACTCGGCCTTGAGATTATGTCTGGATTTACACTTACAAAAGAGTATTGCTTTGGCTTGAAAGTCAGAGAGTCCGCTGTTGTCTCGGATCTGTACAGCTGTTACAGGACACTCAAGCTTCAGAGGGCCAGGTTGTAGTTCTGGAGTGCCGGGTTCGGGCCAGTCCTCCTCTGCAGGTCCACTGGTACCGGCAGGGGGAAGAGATTCACGACTCCCCGGATTTTCGCATCCTTCAAAAAAGTGAGAATCGTTTCTGCGTTTTTTCTGTTACATTTTTTCTGTCGTCATGTTGCTGGGAAATGGTGAATTTATTAATGAAATATACATTTCCTTTCTCTTTACTGTTCTCATTGACCGTTTGACAGAGCCTCGGTCTGCCGCAGAGTCAGGTATGTTAACTTCTTGTCTGATTTCTCTGATATGAACGCCACCGAACGTCGCTTCCACATGTTCTACCGCTGTCTGTCTTGTCATAGGGTAGGGTTAAGTCTTATATTGTTTACCTTATTAGCTGTGTCTGTAAAAGCTCAGTCTACGTGAGTCACCATTAGATATCGAGCTCCCAAAGGTAATCCCTGGGTGAGTCTGACTCGCTCCATCTCGTGAGATAAGACATTAATGCACGCACATACTGCGGTGGCTCACCACCACAAAGACAATGAATGTGGCCACTTTTCCCATCGTTGTGTGATTAAGTAGGAACATCAGTTGTAACTTTGAGGCTATGTCAAAAGCACTGTGAGTCACTCACACATCCCGGAACATCTGTGAGAGAAAGTGTGTGTGTGACTTTGACTGCTTGTATGTCTGTCTACATGGATTGTCACACGCGTGGTTTCTTTATGAGTCTGTCATCTCTCCTTAGCTGTCTGTCTGTATTTCTGTCTGGTGTGTTGATCTGTCATTGAGCCAGTGAGTCACCTGTCAATCATTACTCTACCATGTACCATTTACATCTATGACTATCACACTCCTTACTTATTTGACAAAGGAACTTGTACAGTTAACTCTCTTCTATACTGGGCAAATCACTCAAGGACACATGTTGCATTCATCATGCACCAAATGTCCGATTGTCTCTTGGTAGAACACAAACTATAAAATAATGTAATGGTATTACAATCAGGTGCCTGGGATCATAGCAGAGGCCTGATCTCTGGTCTGTTAATGGCGATTGCTTTTCAGAGGAGATCTGCACGCTGGTAATTGCCGAAGCCTTTCCAGAGGACGGGGGACTGTTCTGTTGCAGTGCAACCAACCTCTATGGCTCTGTCAACTGCACGGCCCAGCTCATTGTCACTTCAGGTGGGTTCACAAAGAATTATAGGGTGGCCAATAGCATTTCAGGAAAGCATTACTTCACATACTGTATATGATACTGTACTGTATTATAAGCTGCAAATCCCTGTTATTAAAATGAAAAGGAATGTACATTTTATAGGTGTAAACCTACACCCATAAACATGTGTCCCAAATAGGCTACAGTACTGTAAATGTACTTTATATTAAAGCAGAGAGTATTGTTTTTTCGATAATTATAGTATAACATATTTTACTAAATAATTTGTCTTATGAAAATCTATTATCCATTATTATCCAAATGTCCTATCTATATTTTAATATAACAGTGTTGTCTGTCATTCAGTACCCAACAATGTAAAACAAAATACAATAGTTGTACAGTAGTATGTTATGTTTGTCCAGTCTCCCAAACACCCGTAGTATGTCCAGCTGTACTGTAGGTCAGCACAGAGACTTTTCCCAGAACATCTTAATGTACCACTACTTGGTCATTGCAGTGACTATACTAAGTCTCCGAGGTAGATCCCAGCGGTTTCCCACACAGTAACATCACCATGCGGCTCCTTATCACCCTGTGCTCTGCATGTGAGGTGGTCCGAGTTGAGTGTGTTTATGCTCAGTGACCTGTGTATACATGCAGCACAGTACTTAGCAAGCCACCAGAGGGGTAAACAAGAGTCAGTATGCTGCTGCCCTGTACGTGTGTTCAGACACTGTACAGCTTCACAAAGCCTCGATCAATAGTGTGCCCAATGTCTTTATCTGGTGTGTGTGTGTGTGTGTGTGAGTGTGGGGAGGGGCAGCAGAGGTAAACTGTAGATCTATTATCTTCTAAAGATCAATGTCCCCTCCCCTCCCCCATCCCTCTGCTGTCAGCTGTGGACGGCCCGACCAGCAACGGTGTCTCCGGCTCGGAGAGCTCGGGGCTAGAGGATGCCTCAGGCTCCCCTCCTTCCCCTCCTCCTCCTCCTCCTCCTCCCCCACCTCCGCCGACGGAGATCAGCCTGCTGGCTCTGCCGCCCAAGGAGCCGTCCTCCGGCGCCGAGAGCCTCCACGTCAACGAGCTGGAGATCTGGCCCCGCGTGTCGGCCCCGCCGCTGGTGCACCCGTCCTGGGAGGCCCCCGGCGGGGAGGCAACGTTGAACGGCCCACCTAAAGAGACACCGCATCACCCTCCTCCTCCCGAGCCTGCAGCTGGGTCCCAGGTGGTCCCGGACTCCCCTCCCACCGGGGCTGTGAGGGAGGGTCTTCCGCTACCTACCAAGCCCAAGCCCAAGCTGTGAGTACTTAGCGTCCTACAGTATCTCCTACCTCCTATACCTGCAGGCGCTCCACTGTCCAGGTGGGGGCAGACATACAGACACACAGACAGACAGGCCTGGTTGCTGTGTGTCTCACAAGTGTTTCAGGCTTAAAGGAACCCTGCCGGCTGCAGTGTGTGTGTGTGTGTGTGTGTGTGTGCACGCGCGTGTGTGTCTGGCTGTAAACAGACCTGTATGACCGTTTGCTGGATGGCTCCCATTGTTCCCATTGGTCGTCAGTTTGCAAGCTCTCAGCCCGGGACCCGGCCATTGTTTGCCTCTCCGTGGCTTATTGAGAGCTCTATACAAGGATCAGCTAGGATGTCGGTCATTGGAGGAGGACTGGGCCCTGCCCGTCATTCAGTGGCTTTGTGTGCGATTGTCCTATGTGTGTGATTATGTGTGTGTGTGTGTGTGTGTGTGTGTGATTATGTGTGTGTGATTATGTGTGTGTGTGTGTGTGTGTGCGTGTGTGTGTGTGTGTGTGTGTGTGATTATGTGTGTGCGATTATGTGTGTGCGTGTGTGTGTGTGCGTGTGCGTCTGTTCTGTTGTACGCTGTGCTGTAGTATTAGTACACAAGCTGCATGGAATCTTTCTAGCATGTTGATTCATGCCTGGTCACAAATCTGATGGCAGGCTATACACGCACAAAACAGATGAGGTGTATTCCTTCAGTTGATATATTTATTTTCTTGTTATTTTCTCCCTTTTCCTTTTTCTATTGTTCGCTCCATATTATATTATATATAATTAAAATGCCACTATAATGACCTAATGCTTTACCACTTCTTTCAAATACACACCGCAGAGGCAGACAGCTGTGCTTTTCGTAAATGGTTCTGGCTGTTGTAACCAAGACAGCAGGGTACTTTATATGTACCGTAGGTATACGTAGGTGACAGTGAAAGACTAGAGGCGTATGACTGGAAGAAAGGGGCAGTTGATTGCACACATACCCAGTTCCTTAGCCCTGCTCTAGAGTGATTACCGCGTAAGTCATGTCATAAACTTTGACGCTGTGTTAATTCTGTGCTTCCAGAGCGGAGGTTGTAAGGGAGGAGGCAGAGAATAACAGGTAATGTCCCGGTGGTGTGCGTGAGCCTCTCAGTGTGATGTAAGTGCTTGCTTGTGGCTGGAGAACACATTCGGTACATTGTGTTGCTTTGCTGTGTCCTGGCTCATCACACCTATAGCAGGAGCACAGTAAACCCCCCCCCCCCCCCCACACACACACACACAGTAATGACACAAACACGCTGAACAGTCAACACCCCATTGTGAGGCAGGAGAATGGCATACGCCGTACCAAATCCAGTCAGTAATTACACAGTAAGCACAGCGTGGCAGCCATTAGTGTGTCTAGAGCGCCTAGTGTGACAGACACAGGTCAGGGCCTTGTCTGTTGCCCCTGGTGACCTGTGGAAACGCTGCTTGATAAAGTGTCCGCTAACTCTGACCTATGACCTCTGACTCCTCACATCCTGTTGTTGTCGGTGTAATGAATACACCATTTTTATTTTCTTTAAACAAAAAACAACAACAAAAGAAATAGTTTACGTGGGTTTAAAAGAAAACACCTTGATTAGTATCCAGAATTCCAACCGTTTTTGGATTTTCCAGACACGATTCTGGACGCTACTATTTAGATCAAGTGGGGTTTACCTCAAAGCACAGTCTTGGTTCTAGAACCGAACTTCTGGATAAGGGATGGACTTTATTCTACTCTGGAGTTGCCCAGGGTGTGAGGCGCCGGGAGGGTGTGGGGATGCTCACAAGTCCCCGGCTAAGCGTTGTTTGTGCAAATGCACAGAAAAAGCAGTTTGGAGATTTCGGGAGAGGAGTGATTGGGAGGAATATCCTCCCTGATCTGAACCTGAGTGGTTGTTTGTTGTTAGAAGTCTGTGCTAGCCATGGATAATCTATAACAAACACTATGTTCAAACATAAGGATGCTCATAAGTGTACGTGGTACCAGAACACCCTAGGCCGAAGAAGGTCAATTCATTTTTCTGATCTGAGGCCGCATGTTTTGAACACTCAGGTAAAGAGAGTGGCGTAGCTGTCAACTGATCAGTTAAGTTCACCACTGGCCAGGGGGTTGGGGAAGTCTCTGGACAGACCTGGTAAGCCCAAACGGGTAGTGGATTAGCATTTAGGGTTACTGGGAACATTTTGAAGAGGCCCCGGTCCAAGAGATCTTCAACTCCCACCTCCGGTGGAGCTTCTCTGTGGAAGTTCTAGACATTGAAGGTGAGTGGGCAATGTTCAAAGCTTCCATTGTTGAAGCTGCGGCAGAGAGCTGTGGTCTCAATGTCGGGGTGGGGAGGGATTGCGGTTCGGTGGGCTGGGGATCTCATCACTGCTTTTTGCAGATTATGTGGTTCCTCACCTATTATCATGAAGGTTGGGTCATGACCAAAAGAACAAGATCACGAGTACACGCAACCGAAATGGGTTATCTCAGGAGGGTGGCTGGTTTCTCCCTTAGAGATAGGGTGAGAAGGCAAGTCATCCGCAGGGAACTCCGAGTAGAGCCGCTGCTCATATGCGTGGAAAGCAGCCAGTTGAGGTGGTTCGGGCATATGGTAAGGATGCCCCCTGGGCGCCTCCCTTGGGAGGTGTTCCAGACATGTCCAGCTGGGAAGAGGCCTAGGGGAAGACCCAGGACTAGGTGGAGAGATTATATCTCCACACTGGCCTGGGAACGCCTCGGAATCCCTCAGTCAAAGCTGGTTAATGTGGCTCGGAAAAGGGAAGTTTGGGGTCCTCTGCTGGAGCTGTTGCCCCAGCGACCCGACTCCGGATAAGCAGATGTAGATGGATGGATGGATGGATGAAGATGGATGGATGGATGGATGGATGGATGGATGAATTCCGTACACAAATACTTCGAAAGACGCACTGTAGAGTGCATGCCCCTCCCACATTTGAGTGCTGAGTGGCTGGCACTCCTCTCTATCCCTTCCACATACTGTACTGCACTCAAAATGTTCTCTACCCCTCCCCCTACAACCACATGTATAGTACATTGAGATTCAATCATGAGTTGAGCTGTGGCAGAAGGGCTTTGTGAATGATACTTTAATGTTTTTTAGTATGTGTCACATATTCTTTCAATGGAACGGTGATGAAGCAAGGGGGTCAAAACATGCTGGGAGAAAGCTAGCAGAGAAAACATCTGTTCCCTGTTTGCCAGGAGATGGGGAGGTTAAAGTAAGCCAGCACCTCTGCTGGCACATTTACTGTGTTTCTTATTGAGAAGTTTGTCAAATTACTGTGAGCCTAATGGAGACTGAGTGGAAACTATGACCCTACCGCCTTGGTTCCGTAGTTCTCCAAATGAAGAAATATCACATCACAGCTCTTGTTACATAAACCACAGATCATTGTACGTGGGAAAGGAAGCTATCTGTGATGGTATTAATACATATTTCTAGTAATCGACAAATGCTTGTTTGAAATTGAACACCTATCACACTATATAGCTTTGTGTTTTCTGTTTCATATTAGTACTTCCACCACTGCAAACAAAACCGGACTTGAGTCTTGCTATTTTTTCATCTTTGAAACAAGAACAAACATGTTTTAAATTATAGTAATAATACACACTTCTGTTTGTAATATTCTGTATTACGGTGGATTTTTGCTTTAATAACACCCGCCGGCTGACTTTGGGCCAACACAATGGAGGAAGTGGTTGTATGACTTGGCCGGCCAGAGGCTGCAGCAGACCAAGGCTGTGAAAACAGAGCTGTCTGTCTGTCTGTCTGCACTAGAGGAAGCAAAAGGTGGGTCGATGTGTTCGGAGCTTCTAATGACCAGCACTGATGCCAGGCTCAGAAGAATCACAGGAAACTCTCCGGGCTTCAGATTGGCCTGATGGGCCAAGAACACATGCCTGTGGGACTGTAATCTTTTCAGCACAAAAGAGGCAGAGGTGAAAGTATAGACCCTTTAAAAGTATAATGATTTTATAATGCAACGTTATCGTTCACTTTTTGATTGAAATATTGCCAGCCATTAGTATGTACAGTTTTTGGTCTGGTTTTCAGGTTTTTTGGTCCCTTTTAAAGTAGAAATGTCAAGGCAAACTACATTAAAGTAAATTGTAGTTCAGTTAAACCACTTGGCAGTTTATTTGAGGGATAATTGTCAATTGATAAATGTTAAACCACAATGAAACATCAATATTTTATACAACGTGAACAAATTTGTGAGGTTGCACTATACTGTACAGTCAGACAGGCCATAATTCAGCTGCTTAAGACCTGGCGTCACAATGTAAGGTCACTGAACTGCCATCATGAGGAGATGATGGATGTTCTTTGTTATGTTAACATGTGAGTTTGTGTGTTTACACGTGGACACGTGTGTGATTGTGTGCATGTTATTTGTGTGGGTGCTGATGGATGGACTTCTAGCAATAATGACGTCTCATGCACATTGTGACAATTGACAGGAACCTTTTTAGCATTTCAAAAGGGCTGTATTTGTGTGTGTGCTTGAAGGCTTTTCAAAAGTTCTAATCACCATTTCCCTGAATTTGCTGAATCTGCTGTTGTAGGCCATCTGTTAAAATGCTACAATGTATTATTATTTAATGAATTAATTTGTGGAAAAAGTCCACCTACAGTACACCTTCAAGTTTCAACCAAACACACTGTTGAAGAAAGCAGATTGACACTTGAGTGTGTCGAGCCTGCTATTGGCCATGATAATAGAGTCAATGCACGTTATTATAGGCTGGGATAATCTATGGGTGGGCGCCAAGCAGCAAGCACTGTAGCAGAGGCAGCAATTATCCCTCAAACCCGTTGCATAGCTTAATCTCTGTTCACCAGACTGGAAATCATCTCTGACAGTTAAAATTGTTCTCTTGCACGTATTTAATTTGAGAAAATTTGCTTTTTTTTTCTTTTCTTTTTTGTGCGTGTGAGCTCAGCTCTTCCTGGCAGTGCACTGTTGATGTTTTCATGGAGCTCTGCTTTCTATTTACTCAAGATAATAAAAGATTACTGCTCAAGAAAAGCAGGTACTTGACACAAATCACACACCAGTCTTCGTTCCACTTTGATTTGTTTCCCTGACAAATGGAAGAGAATGGTTGTGCTCTCCGTTCATGATGTTTATTACCACTGTGATGTCATTATTTGGGCTTGGACGTCCAAAGGTGTCATCACTGTGTCACCATCGTGTCATCGCTGTGAGGTTTTTACACCTTAATCCTCACAGCTTTCCTATATCAAACTTCCCACAGGCGCTTAATGACCCAATGTGTGTGTTGTGTGGCAAGTAGATATAAGAGATACATATCTAGTACACCCATTAGGTGCATTAACTGACCAAGGTAATGTTCGATTATAAAATGTTTTAAAATGTAAACGAAGGAAGCATATAGCACAATTTGCCTCAGGTGATAACTGCAGAGGTCAGTGTGTGTGTGTGTATGTGTGTGTGGAAGTGGAAATATTTTGAGTTGGCGGGGGCGGCCACATTGCTGACGCCAAGCAACAATTAGCTTCCTGAGGCTATAGATCAGAGGTTACTAGTGTGTGTTAAAGTGCTGCCAGAAAACAGCCCGTCTGTGTGTTGTGTGTGTGTGTGTGTGTGTGTGTGTGTGTGTGGGGTCGTGACCTGACGTGCGGCGCAACTACCTAAGCACTCATGGCATTCGGGAAACCAACTGCTGACTCCATTAAGTGCACTACCTTTCCAGCTAACCCCACCCAGCCCCAACCCCAATTACTTTCTCTGGTTGTCTGTGATGCTCTTGCTTGCATCAGACATCCAGGGAGACAAACACAAACGGTAGCAATACCGACTACGCATGGCTTATGCGTATCCTATGCAGCTGTATGCGCTTTGCCTGCCTAGGGGTCATAAACCGTCAGCCACTTCATTGTGTTATGCTGGATGCTGCTCCTGACATTGGGCAATCGTGGCTGTGCAGTTACAAACCTTTCGAACGTCCCTTGAGGTTGTTACCAGGGGAACAGCAGAACAACTGGAACACACTACAGGTCTAAACTAAACCATTCCAACTTCAGCCAGCCACCGTCCATTAGTCTTCCACTCTTGTCACACACAGAGCTTCTCCCGCTGGATGTGTTTAGAGTATTTGTCTTAATACAGTAGCAGGTGAACGGGGGTTCACTTTATTACAGTTCTTTCATACTGTACCTTCATTTGTTTATAACGATTTGTAACTTTTCCTCAACCCTATACACGCCCTTGAGCAATATGCCTACTCCTTGCCTGCATCTTCACAGTCAGAATGATCCTTACTATCGCTTTGGATGACTGCAAAATGACCAAATAGCAGAGATGGCCAACAGCTTTGTAGACATGTTAGTGTAAGAAGCAGTCAATGGCCCTTGCTAGATTTCTAGATTTAAATAAAGTAAAAAAGCGATAGAGTTAAAAGTCTGGCAAAAGTTAAATCACTCTCAAGATGCTTATGTTGGGTTTTGGGTTGCGTTTAACTTTTGAAGTTGGTTGCTTTCAGGCCTGCATCTGTTTACATATAGGGTCACAGCAGCCATTTGTGCAGTTGCTCTGTGTTGCAGTTGGAGCTGAGCTAGGGGCTTCGGCTGCCAGGTTTTGACACATATCTGCATGGTGACTCACTGCTTCCTCTCAGCAGTGTGTTTGCGTTTATGGGGTGCAACTCATGAACTCTTTAATGGTGTATTAACAATCACTTTCTTGTAGAGGTATCACACGTGGTTTTATGGAGAAGAGGGAAACGCGTACGCGCCACATATGGTACCGAGCTACACACCGTAGGCCCGACTAAGTCTAAGTCTAATTAAAAATGGATGTAAAAAGATTGGCAGTGGGTTCGTTTACTAATGATTAAAATGTTCCTGTGCGACTTCGGAAAGTTCTAGTTCAGGGTGAATTGATTACAACCCAAGTCCAAGCACAGTCAGAGTCTAAATAAAATGTGAGTGTTATCAGGGGGAGGCAGACATTGTGCAAGAGAAAAAGCATGAAAGAGCGGAGGGAGGCAGGAGCGCCACAGAGAACAGGAAGGCAGATCATTCCACATCGACCGCCGCACACTCCGAGACGGGCCGTCCTTATAAGGACACGGGAGGCAGCACCCTTGGCTGGGACGCCAGACGGGCTCACCACAGGATTGGTCGATCGGGCTGCAGTGACCTACGTGGAACGTAGAAGCCTTCAATATGAGGAATAGGGATCTTCGCGCTGACCTTGGTGATATGGGGGAGGGGGGGGAGGGGGGGGGGGAGTATTGAGGCAGAGAGGAAGAAAGCAGCGATACTGCGTAGAAAGGAGGAGAGAGGGAGAGCGGGGATGTATGTTCAGAGGCCACAGAGAGCAGCTCCATAGAAACCAGGCTACGGAGGAGGAAACTGCGGTGTGCTATACACCCAGCAGGAGACAAATGCACACACACACACACACACACACAGGTAGGCAAACTCACTGTCCATCGAGCTAAACCTCCCAGAGCTGTGGTCCATAGGATGTGCCTTTAGATACACAGAGATACACACAGATACACACAGATACACACAGAGATACACATGCAGCAGCCAGGTGCCCTATACTTCCACACAGCCCAGACAAATCACACCGACTTCCGGGATGGGAGGCATAGTAATTACAGGGCGGGGGCGTGATATGACAACATAATGTAATGTAATAAAGTACGCACTTACTGTTACTGTCATCGTGTTGGCTGAGCCTGACTTGGAACAAAGAGGATTTAGAAGACTAACTTGGTTATGAGTGTCATGACTTAACACATGATTCATGAGTCTTATCTCCAGAGAGCAGAGCACCCCCCCCCCCCTCACCACATTCACTTGGTCTTCCTTTAGAAAAACATAAAACACACGCACACGCACACACAGCTCACAGGCCTAGTTTAGCTGGGGCCATCACTGCAGTGTGACTCATCTGCACTGGCATTGAGAGACAGGAGAGATGAGAGATGCAAAGCACAGACCGCTATAAAAATAGAACCATTACAGGCCAAAAATAGAAAAGAATCATGATTACAAAATGTTCCACTACACTAAAATAAAGCCGGACATCAATAAATATAGCAGGACGTTGTTGAGAAACTCACCTATGTTTTGTTTTTTTATCAAATGGAATGTTATACAATATGTTGATATAATGCCCAGTTGCCCATCTTAGCCATGGGCACCCAAAGCCTATTAGGCCATAATGTAATGTGTTATATACATCTCCAATGGAGAGTATTAATGGAGACTCTTTGTATTGTATGTGGCTTACATGTACATAATAGTCCGACTCCTAGAGGTGAAGTGTGGCAAAGAGAAGGAGGATGTTTATCTGCAAATGCGGTGTAGTAAATTCAACATAGGCTACATTTCATATTGAGCAGCAAACAATATGAGAGTGACAAAAACGGTGAGACCTGCGTGTCTATCCTCATCAGTCAATCTTATTCTATGCTGTTTTCTTTTTGTCTCAATGTCTCTACTATTATTTTTGCTGAATGGGAAGTTCCTCGGTCAGCAGCAGCCACATGCTTTAGTGCGCTGTGGGGCTTTTATTTTTAAAAGGGAGTGTTTTAGCACAAGCTGGTAACTTTTATTGTGAAGAGGAGGAGCTCAGACATGCTCTCGTTGACTCGTGCAGAGAAAGAGACGGGCAAGCCTGTCACCGTCTGGCTGCGCGTTGCTTTATATAGACTTGCGTTCCTCATAGACCGGCAAAACACTCTTAACACTCCTGCAGGAAAATAACTGAGCCGCCACAACACTAAACCACACCACTTAAGGTAAAACTCTTAATTACTTTCTTTTATAAACTGTCAGTGTAGTGGGTCTAACAGTAACATAGTGCCATTCCGGTATGCTTATGGAACGATAATAAAGAAAAACTGAATGATTATTTTCTTGCGCTGTCTTCTGAGACAGTTACTTTTGTCAGTGTTTAGCCTACAACACTTGAATCATTCTTTATAACATGAACCAAACACAACCACAAGTTAAGTTTAAAAATAATTTCACAGGGGTGAATTGAATTACAGAGTAGAAAATTAGAAGACAAATGATAGAGGGAAACGAAGGTTGTTTTTCTTCTTTTTTTTTGTTGCGTTTTGCATGGTTTGGCAGCTCAGCCAGTTAATGTGAAAAGCATGTGTTTTCAGAATGGATATGTGGTTTTTCTGCAGTGGGGACAGGCCATTCATTTACTAGAGGCTGGACCCGACTATAGAGACAGTTCCTGCAGTTCCTTCAAAGGATAATAGTATGTGACTTAAAACAAGACCAACTACTAGGGGGCTAGGTCTATAATATAGACTAGAGAGAGAGAGAGAGAGCGAGAGAGAGATGCTGAAGCAGATTAATTTAGCTGGATTAGTTGACACAATAGAGTCTGTTAGGTGAAAAAGACTGGGACATACTTGGCCGTAAATTCTTGAACTAAATGAGTTCTCCTGTTTCTAACCACACACACACACACACACACACACACACACATCCCCTCACTTTTGTCTTTGGGTCTTCTCACTCAACTCCTGCTGCTAATCCTGTTTGATGACAATGCCTTTCCCATTTCAATCTGGAGAAGAATGTTTTAGGCATTTCTGAAAAACATTCACCGGACAGAGGGGGTGAACCGGCCTGCTCACCTACATTTTTGTATGAAATTCCAACCTAGATGGAGGGCTTTGATAGAGCCAGGGAGACAAACATTTGGAGAAAAAAAAACAGTAGAGAGAAAACTAATTTTTGGAGCAGTTCGTGATCTGGTTGGAGTAAGACAAGCACTCTTCAGAGTGGGGATAAGGAAAACAGTCTGTTTCTGTGTATGTGTGTGTGTGTGTGTGTGTGTGTGCGCGTGTGTGCATGCATGTGTGCGTGTGTGTGTGTGTGCGCAATTAGATCTATAGAGTGGGGCCTGTGGTAGACGAGGGGAGAAATATTTAATATTTATACGTTAGGAATATACAGTATATCAGCGACGTTCAGGGAACACAGAGAGAATACCGAATGTCAGATGTAAGTATGTGGAGCATCTTCAGAATGCAATATGTTGTAGCTGAAACTGATACATGTGCATTGGGTTGGACTGTCCGTGTGTTTTTGGCAGAGCAGCACCCGTTTAAGTAGGTCGACATAACCTTTGGAATTAGCCTGGAATGTGCTTGTAAATTTATTTACATTTATATCGACTCGTGTGTTTGTGTGTGAGAGAGAGTGAGTGAGTGAGTGAGTGAGAGAGAGAGAGAGAGAGAGAGAGAGAGAGAGAGAGAGAGAGAGAGAGAGAGAGAG